>VXAC01005341.1:1049-33319 GCA_013399225.1 Rhipidura dahli
AAAAAAAAAAAAAAAAAGAGGAAAAAAAAAGTATTGATGGGATCAGATTTGGATAAGATACTGATGGTGGACATAAATGAATTTCTCAGAAGAGAAGCAGAAACTCTGAAATTCAGATGCTGTGGTCACGCAAAATATGTATGAATCAGTTATTTTCTAATAGATGGATGATTTGAACCAGTTGACATGCTCTCCAGCACAGTGTCAGCTATGAATTTCACCCCTGTGCAGCTAATGGCATTTTTTTTGGGTATGGACAAATATTTCAGAACACTCTGAGGCACAGAGAGTAAAAGCATACTGATATTAATGATATTTCAGTGATCTATTTCAGTGATCTCTAATCAAAGAAGATACAACTTTGAACACTTCTACAAATATAAGTTGTGTAGGATTTTGCCCCTCTTTTTAGTGGATGGTTGTAAAATAAGAAATCCACAATTCCCTTAAAACCTGAAGTACTGAACTTTTTTTTTTTTTTTGAGTCTGTGATCTTCAAACTCTCTTTTCACAGTTATGTCCCAAGTTGTGGAGAAGTTAAGAAAGAACCACCTTAGGCCTTAGGATGCTCATTTGCAAAGTGCCAGGATAAAAGCAACTGTGTCATTCAGCCTCTGCTTCTCAAATGAAAATAATAGCTGAAATGTATGCCAAACTGACTAAACTAATCAACCACCCTTTTGATGGGGTTATTATGCAATCACTACACTTTCTTCCAGAACATTTATGAAATCACAGACGATGCCATCCAGTTTTCATAAGTATTAGTTCAGAAAATAGACTGTAATTCCACCACCTCACTCCCCCCTTCTAGTGTGTTGTAATTAATAATGAGTCTCAATGTTGTTTTGCTTTTCACAGCTTTAGAATCAGAACCAAGGCTGCTTTTCCATCTTCCGTTCACTTCATAAATTTTATGGAAAGACAATTCAGGTGTTAAAATAATCACTTGAGGTTCAGGCTCTACTTCCTTGTTCTTTAATCTTCCCATTTCTGTGAAGTAAGGTGATAACACTCTACCTTTCTCCTTATTTTACAGGGGCTTTCTATTTTTTTCAACCTTCAGAAAAAGCTATGACACTTCTTAAGTCAGGAGAAGAAACAACTGATTATCTACATAGAAAAACTGATCCTGAGCTTCATCTAATTTTGACCTACTATGAAAAGCAGTGGGGAGACACTGACACAGGTTGCCCTGAGAAGCTGTGAATACTCCATCCTTAGAATTCTTCAGTCAGATAGAATGAAACTTTCAGTAGCCTGGTCTGAGTGGAAGGTGTCCCTGACAGTGGAAGGATTTGATGATTTAAAAGTCCTTTCTAACCAAAACTATTATGTGATTTTATGGTTCTACAACAGTAACAGCACAATGAAAGCAACAGTAATAAATGAGTATTGCAGGAGCTCCCAGTGAATGTAGACAGCTTTAGTTGAAACAAGGGAGAATTTCTCAGTTTTACAGAATCACAAAATCAATTAGGTTGGGAAAGACCTCTGAGATCATCAAGTCCAACCCATGACTGAACACCATGTCAACCAGACCAACCAGACCAACCAGCCATGTCCAGGTTTTCCTTAAACAGCCTCCAGGGACAGTGACTCCAACACCTCCCTGAGCAGTCCTTTTCAACATCTAATCACCATTTATCTGAAGAAATCCTTCCAGCTTAAACCTCCCCTGGCACAGCTTCAGACTGTGTCCTCTCACCCAGTGACTGATGGCCTGGGAGAAGAGACCAAACCTTACCTGTCTGAAACCTTCTGTCAAGGAGTTGTAGCGTTACAAGGGCACTATGGGTCACCTCTTCTCCAGGTTAAACAACCTCAACTCCCTCAGGTGCTCCTTGCAGGACTTGTGCTCCAGGTCCTTTATCAGCTCTGTTGACCTTCTCTGGACACACCCCAGCCCCTCAATATCCTTTCTGAATTGAGGGGCCCAGAACTGGACACAGTACTCCAGGTGTGGCCTCACCAGTGCCCAGCACAGGGGACAAATTACTTCCTTGGTCCTGCTGGCCACACTATTGCTGATACAGGCCAGGTGCCTTTGGACTTGGCAACCTGGGCACATCTATGCTCATGTTCAGCAGCTTTTGACCAGCCGCAGGTCCTTTTCCTCTGGGCAACTCTCCTGCCATTCTATCCCAGCCTGGAGCTGAAGGGGGTTGTGTGGCCAAAGGGCTGGACCCAAAACTTGGCCTTGTTAATCCTAAACTTATTTGCCTCAGCCCACCAATCCAGCCTGTCTGGATCCCTCTGCACAGCCTTCCTCCTCTCAACCAGTTCAAAATTCCTGCCCAGCTTGGTGTTATCCACAAATTTACTAAGGGTAGGTTTGATCTCCTCATCCAGATTATCAGTAAAGATATTGAAGCTTGAATAAAGGTTTGACTATTACAATATGAAGAGCAAAATTTGCTTGAAAAACAAAGATTGGTCCTATCAGTCATCTGAGTGAACCCTACTGCTCCAAGGCGTAGCCCCAACTTTGACCACGAGGTGATCCAGAAAAGAGGCTTTACAACACTGTGGCAAAGTCATCCAGTAGCACAACTGGAAAGACAAAAATTTACCCTAAGAACAAATCATGGCATCTGCCCTCTCGGACAACCAACCAGTGAAGGCACCTGAAAAGACTTGGTCAAGAGCATGACCTGGGCTGTGGTTTGGGCTTGCATTCAATTATTTTAAATTAAATGCAAATGTGTTAGGGAAAAAAAAAAATACTAAGAAATGGGTACCTTGCAGTCCCACAGAAACCCACCTGCTGCGTAGTTCCCAGCATGTGGCACTGTATGTCCCCTAGAGAGATAGCTCTTCTTTTTCCAGTAGCAAGGACTAAATGTTTCACTGCCACAGCTGCTTTTTGGCTCAGCTGCTGCTGCTGGTTGTACTTCAATTTCTCTTTTCATTTTAGATTTCAGTGGCCCCTTTCCCATTATACTGAGTAATATATGAGTCTGAATGATGTGTGTAATGGGAAACTGATGTTATGTGTGTACTTTATTGACACAACTGACAAGAAAAGCCTTAGCCTACATCTCTAAGTAGTGTAATTTATTGTTCACTATCCCCTACTCACCCACATATAATAGTAAATGAGAGAAAAAGAAAGCAGAATTGTAATATTACTCTTTCCCCAAATACTTAGAAACAAACAAACAAACAAACCAAAATGATTAAACCTGAAATAAGTGTTTCCTGTCTCTTGCACTGCATGACTAGAGAGAAATGTCTAAAATTTTGCACCCAAACAGGGAAGTGGATGAAGCCCCACTTCACTTCATTACTTGATTATACCTTGAAATGATTTTCTCCTCAAGGATAAATGTCAGCTGGAGTTTTCTTCCTCTGTTCCACAAGCACTGTACTTGTCCATAGAATATAGTTTTTAAACAGAATGAAATTTTATTAAATACAATAAATTGAATGAAACACAGTGGTAGAGACACTGACAGCATTGTCAGATGATCATTAACATGGTTAAAACAAATAGGTCAAGCTGTAATAATCATTGTTGATCTCCTCATAACCCACTAAGGTGGAAATCTCACTTTAACAAGCACCAGGCAACATCAGGATGGGGACTGGTGTTCTGTGAGTTAAGTCCCACATCTCTATCTTGCAAAGGTTCATTAATCACTTCCCAGTTGCTGTGTGTCCAAGAGCCAGTGTTGGCAGGCAAGTATGCTACCTCTTCAATGAGTCTGCATAGTGAAAAGAGTTTCTGGGAGAGTTAAATCAGATCATCAGTTGCTGTGGCAGGTAAATATAAACTGCATCAATGCAGTAACTTCCTACAAAAATAATCTACAAGGCTCAGAGCTTCCAAATTAAAGATAATCTCCGAGGTGTGATATGTGTGTATGCATATACATAAGCAAATCAGAATATTTTTTGCATTTTTCCCTTTCAAGTCTTTTTATTATTTTATGTCTCCTTCAGGAATTTAGAAAACTGTTTGATTATGACTCTTCTGCTTTGTCTCCCTTGTCACCCATGGGCTTTTCCACCTTTATATATGATTATTAGATTCATTGAGTTTACAACCACAAAGGACCTTGTGGATAAGTAATTTGACCTGCATGAGTCACAGCATAGGCTTTCATTGTTCCTACACCAAATCCTAAAACCTGTCATTGAACTAGAACACATGTTGGTGAAAGACACTTAGTTTTGATAAAGATTTTAAGATCTCAGCAGTGGAGAATCCATTCATTATAAGGGGTGAGTGGAGACACTGTGCAAAGATGTCTGGGGATTTGCATTTAAAATAGGAATAAAATCTCTTTTTTTACAGCTGAAAGATTGAATTTGCTCTCCTTCTTTGGCATAATAATATTCAAACTGAATTTTCTATGTTCTTTGATTAGAAAAAAGAGTCCATAACTTCTGCATAAGAAACCAGAAAGAATACTTCCTTTGTGAAATTATTCTGCTTTCCTCAGGTTTCTTTGGGCTTCTTTTAAAGTGCAGCTAGTTAGAAGACCAGAATATTTCGCACATTTCCCCATTTCAAGATGCTCTTTCCAGAATGAAACTAGGAATATATGGTACTATTCTTTCCTCCTCCAGTTCCTTCACACTCACACACTTTCTCACATTGCTGAAAAGCCATTAAAAAAGAACGAATGTAGGTTGTTGGAACTCTTACTTTATAAACATCTTATCCTCCAAATGCTCTAATAGTCTGTATTTAAGTGCATAAAACCACACAATGGGAATTTTGAAGAAAGAAGGTCTTTCCATTTTTGAATTTAAAAAATAGTCTGTGTTACTTTCAATATATGTTGTTCAGGATTTGTCTGGGCAATATTTGCAACAGAAACTAAGTTTGGAGAATTTAAATTTTGGAGTTCTTTCCTTAATTTATACAAATGAATCTGGAATGTCACCAGAGAAATACAGTTTTTAATGCTCCCAGTGATGCTTCCTTTCTAATGGAAGAGAGATGTAGCACACAAAGGACTGTCCTTGACCATTCCTTACTTTCATGTTTTCCAGGATCTCATAGTAACAGCATATCTGTAGATGACATGAAAAGCTCATTGGCATGACACAGGATATAAGCCCTTATGAGTCTCCTGCATTCAAAATTCAGCCAATAAAGAATTTCAAGATGAAAAAAGGATAAACTTTTCCTTGTCACAGAGAGCTTCCATTTTCGTACAAGAACCATGGGCATTTGCTCTGTCTTGGAAATGGTAAAAGCCATTTTAAAGTTCCTGGGAGATACTACACTCAAATCCATTCAAAGGAAAACAGAAATATGACACCCTGGTCTCTAAGATATTACTACCTTTATTTAAAAATAGTGAGTGTTCTGAGTTTAGCAAAGCAACTGTACAGACTCCATGGCATGGGCTATCTCATCAGTAGGAATGACTGGAAGAGGAGGGGGCATCTGGGGCAGGTGTAGGAGAAGACAGATCAGAAATTATTTGCTCTAGGTGTTCTGATCCACAGCGACAGAGAGATGTGAGCACATTGCACAGGATTCAGGCTGATGAAAGTGAGAGATCAGGAAAAGAACATGAAAGAAGAAGAACTACGACTGCTGAGACACTGGAGTGACTCTACAGCTTTAGTTATTTTGGAAATCAAATAGCCTGTGAACATGAATTTTCTCTGTGTTGTCAAGAGGCAGGCATAACTGAGTTGGTTAGATAACCTTCATCTGACATTTCTTTTTTTTTTAAATTAGATTTTTAATTTTTTTTAAAAAATACAAATATAGAGACATATAAATTTAGGATAAAAAATCATTCATGGGATATAAAGAGTTAAACATATATGGAAAGATACTGAGCATAGGGTGGTTTCCATATAAATTGCTTTAAGGAAAAAATGGTTATAATAGAGCTAAAGTAGATGTGGGTGAAACAAGAAAACACCACAAAAACACTCTCATGTTCACAAATCAGTTCCGCTAGAAACTAAAAATGTAAAAAGAAGATGGTTTTGCTTATAATTTTCATATCATTCTTAACACTCATGGTTTTCCAATTTCAAAACTTTTCCACACTACCTACTTATAAGCATTCTTTTAAAGATATTGTTATTCTTACTATTAAAAGAGAAGCACTTATTAGTATTGAATTATTTGATGCTATTTCATTTTATTTCTCTCAGGTGCCACAAATAATAAAATGTATAGGTGTGAAATGAGCTTGAAAACATTGGGCATGGTACAGAGAAGAATTTAACCTTGTGACAATGTAACATGACCCATTTCACTTACATGTAAAGGCTTCCTAGAAACTTGCTGCACTGTGTTCACTTAGAAATTCAAAATTACTGAACACATAATCTTCAGATGCAATTTAATTAATATATCCTTGTGTATTGAGAAAGCATGGCTCTGCCTGAAAGCTCAATAGTCCATTGAAATTTACCTATACAACACAACATTTTCTGGACAGAAAACTAGTGGTTTGTTTTGTTTTTTGTTTCCCTCTTGGCAATAAAAGGCTTTCAACTGCATTGTTTAAATACTGAAATATTTTGAATACTTTAAAAATGAAATTTAAACCAATTTTAAAGTAACTCTGAGGCAGAAATTCAAATTTTAAAAAGTCTAGCAATTACAAAACTTTTGGAAATGTTAGTGTTTTCTGTTTAGTTTCCTTTTTAATGATTTGTCCGGGGAAAAAAAAAATCTTTTATTTTAATGCTTCACATCCTGTCAAGTGTTGCCCTCTGGACGGTAACAGAGCACCTGATACTGATGAATCTGTGTGTCACCTGAGCAGTAGAACAAGGAAGTTATGTGGTATGAGCTACATCTCCTAAAGAGTGCAGTGGTAGACCATGGAATAGGGAGATTCCAGCATGCCCATGCTGAAAGGAAACATGGCTGCTCAAGTCTTGGATGGGTACACAATCTTGGGTAACGTGCCCAAAAAACTCCTTGTGACTGGAATTACATTCATCTGGAGGTGGTCACAGTGGCATTCCACAGGGCTCAGTGCTGGGCCAGCCCTGTTTATCATAAATATCAGTGATCTGGATGAGGGCATAATGGGCACTCTCAGTCATTTTGAGGATGACACCAAGCTGGGTGTGAGTGTGGATCTGCTGAAGGGCAGGAAGGCTCTGCAGAAGGATCAGGACAGGCTGGATCCATGGGCCAGGGCCAAGTGTGTGAGGTTCAACCAGGCCAAGGGCCGGGTCCTGCCCTTGGGTCACAACAACCTCCTGCAGCTCCAGGCTGGGATGGAGTGGGTAGAAAGCTGCTGAGTGGGAAAGGACCTGGAGGTGCTGGTTGAGAACAGCTGAACATGAGCCCAGATGTGCTCAGATGGCCAAGAAGCCCAAGGCATCGGGCTTGTGTCAGCAATGGTGTGGCCAGCAGGACCAGGGCAGTGCCCATCCCCCTGTGCTGGGCACTGGTGAGGCACCTCCAGTCCTGGTGTCAGGTCTGGACCCTTCACAAGAAATACACTGGGGAGCTGGAGCATGTCCAGAGAACGGCAGTGAAGCTTGTGAGGGGTCTGCAGCACAAGTCCTGTGAGGAGTGTCTGATGGAGCTGGGGGTGTTTAGCCTGGAGAAAAAGATCATGGGGGACCTTATCTCTCTCCCTACAGCTGCCTGAAAGGAAGGTGTATCCAAGTGGGAGTTGGTCTCTTTTCCAACTAACAAGTAACAGAATGAGAGGAAATGATTACAAGTTTCACAGGAGGTGGTTTAGATTGGATACTAGGAAAAGTTTTTTTCACTGAAAGTGTGGTCAAGCGTTGGAATAGGCTGCCAGGACAGTCCTGGAATCATCATCCTTGGAAATGTTCAGAAAACATGTGGATGTGGCGTTTGAGATACGGTTTACTGGTGAACATGACATATCTTAAAGGTCTTTTCCATCTTAAATAAATCTATGATTCTATGGCTTTATGTAATTCTAGGTTTGAACCCAATAAAATTCATTGAATAGTTAATGTATATATTTACCACTCAAACTTATCTGTAGTGTTTATGCTAACTTCATTACTTTGAGAGGTTTAAAAGTATGATGTTTTATTTATCATGATTATATTCCTACCCCTTTTTTTTTTTTTTTTTTTTTTTTTTTTTTTTTTTTTTTTTTTTCTTTTTTTTATTAAATAAAANACTTTTCAGCTTTGGTAATTCAATAAGAAAAACCCAGTTTCATTTCTGACATTTATTGAGGAAGTAAATGAAAATTAATTTATTTTTTTTTTTTTCTCTTCTCTTCTCTTCTCTTCTCTTCTCTTCTCTTCTCTTCTCTTCTCTTCTCTTCTCTTCTCTTCTCTTCTCTTCTCTTCTCTTCTCTTCTCTTCTCTTCTCTTCTCTTCTCTTCTTTATCACAACAGTGGTTTCTTTGTCAGGACACTGGAGACAGACTTTTCACAAATCTCAGTCTCTTATATCATTTTATGACATGGCTTTCTTTTTGGCTCATTTCAACTGTCTTTTAAAAGCTTTTACTGGAGCTCATCTTGGGACTTAAGGTGCTGAAATTACGTTATACTGTAACACATACATTCCTCATAATCCAGTGTCATGCTGTTGTGCTTCTGTCTTCAGGGATCATTCTGTGTTTGGTTTGGGTTTTGGTTTTCTTTTTTTGGTGGGGGTTATTTTTTTTTTTTTTTGTCAGGACAGACATTTTGAGCATTTTGATTCATCATTATATCACTCAATATCAAGGACAATCTTATGTCTTTGCAAGCAGTCATCATCATTTACAGCGCAATAGTGGCCTGCCACCATCTCAAAAAAACCTCAAACACAAAAAATAACCCCAAAAAAAACCAACCAACCAAAAAAAAAAAAAAACCCAAACAACCAAAACTCCCCACAAAGCCCAAAACAAACCAACAAACCAATCCCTCTCCAAAACCTCATAGTATCAGCCTACAAGTGGGTGAAACTTCTTGTGGCTTGGTGGCTGTCTCTGTGGTAAGCAGTGTAACTATTTTCCTTACTTTCATCCAGCTGACACATCAGTTGCACACCCATGAATTTCTTTGAACCCAGAGCTTCCATATCTATTTTGCGTCCTGGTAAACCAAATGAGGACTTAGTGCCATTGCTTATTCTATTCAAAGGACTTTCTGCAACAAGAACTTTTAAATGGCACCTTTACCCAGGAGAAGTAGGTGAGAAAATGTGACGTGATCTTGCATGAGTTGTTCAGTGTTTTCATCCAAGGAAAAGCAATATTGCAGAGGTGACCAAGAGCTTTTCTAACATTAGAGTAGTGCAGTGAGACCTCTGTGAGAAGGTTTTTTGACACCAGTTACTACATCTATCCTTATAAGTGAAAAACACCTGGGATTCTTCTCGGGGACTGAAAGCAGCAGAATGAGTGTGACCAGTAATGGCTTAACTTGCTTATCCTCTGAAACAAAGTAATTGCATGTGAACTACTCATTAGAAATCATGTCTGGCTTAAGATAACTCCTTATCCATGCCTGAGAATTGATTCAAGGAGTTCTAGATGGCTTAGGTCAAAAACATGTCACAGACAGGTCTAAGTATATAATGCTGTAGCTGATAAGGTTCCTGTGTCCAGATATATTCCCTGGCACTAAACAAGTTCAATTTATTTGTAGAGCTGTTGCTACAGGATCCTTCATAAAAAATATGAATTTACTATTATAGTGTGGTACACAAATGCCTCATGCTGCCATATGTCTTTCACCCTAGATGCTTCTGAAGATACTTACTGAGCAAGAATAAAAAATGGTTCCTAAAGTGAAATTCCTTTTAAGGAAAAAATTCCTGCATATACTGTAGATATGTTTGAGAACATAATTTAATCCACTGAAGTTGAGGATAAACACATTACCCCAGTGCAGTCACCTCTCAGGTGGAACATGTGCAGCTGCTGAAGGAAATAAAGGAAAGCATCTGTGGCCCACATTCAGACCAAACTCGTTTTCCATGGCATGACTTGGTTCCCATTTTGTATTAATGTCGTCTCAGCTCCAGGTAGTGTCAGTGCCAGTTACATTCCCTTCAGTGAGCCACAAAAAGCACCTACAGCATTTTGTGCGCTCAACCTGGAGGCAATCTGCTAACACTCAAGTGCTCATTGAATGGAAAATGATGCAACAGTTGGCTCGCTGGAAACATTATGCCATGCAATAAACAATGTGCTTTTCTGTTGTCTCCTCTCTGACCCATCACAGACAGGCAATCTTCAAGATATCTGTTGTGTGGGACACTAGAGGGTTAAAAAGCAGGTAAGGTAACTGAGAGCAAAAGTATACTAAGGATGAACACACCCAGTTGAATAGGTCTTCCTTGAGTTTTTTGATATGCCCAGAGACTCTGAATCTGCTCAGAAAAAAACAGGAGTGTTTATTTTTTATCCCCCTTTTTATGAAAACCCCAGCAAATTGGGTTTTTTTTCTTTTAACATTTTAAGAAATTTATTAATGGATTGAGAAGTATATCATTTTGGAGCTTTACTTCTCAGAAAAGAAAACAGAAGAATACCCAAAATTTGCTTAATTTTTCTCAAGGTTATTTTTTTATTGTTTTTCTTTTTTATGTTCTTGTACAAGACCTTTCCCGAGAAAATTCCTCCTTATCCTATTTGTTTATCCTAAAACAAAGCATCAATTTCAAAGTCAGTCAACCAAATAGTCAACCATTAATATGGTATTTTGCTTTTTTTTTTTTATTAATAGAATATACACTTTCAGTATTAAGAAGATTCCTACTACTCAGTGAGAGTCATGATAGTCATTTGTCTTAACATTTCCCCATGGTGCTACAATCAGTGTGAAAAAACCTGAGATTTCCCACTTTTAAAAAAAAGAAGTTACACCAACAATGTTATCTTCTGGTAAGGTATAGTTTTGCAGATATTAATTGTCTTGATTTAGCAAGTCCAGCTGTCAAGAATAGTTATGAGCCCTACCATAATGACATAAAAAAAAAGAAAAGTCACAGCTATTGCAGAATGTGGCTGAAAAATGAGATAGCTCCAAAAAAACATTGCCATCAAGTAGAGGGAAATGATCCTGCCCCTCTACTCAGCCCTAGTGGGGCACATCTGGAGTGCTGTGTCCAGTTCTGAGCTCCTCAGGACAAGAGTGACATGGAGATCCCGGAGCAGGTCCAGAGGACTACAAAGGTGATTGAGAGATTGGAGCATCTCTCTGAAGAGGAAACACTGAGGGAGCTGGGGCTGTTCAGCCTTAGGAAAAGACAGCTGGGTGGGGATTGTGTCAATGTGTATAAATATCTGCAGGGAGGTAACAGAGGATTGAGCAGGCTCTGCTCAATGGTGTCAAGCAATACCAGAAGAGGCAACAGGCAGAACCTGATGCCCAGGAAGTTCCACCTGGACATGTGGAAGAACTTCTTTCCTGTGCAGTGACCAAGCACTGGAACAGATTTTCCAGAGAGGATGTGAAGTCTCCCTCACTGGAGATATCTCAGAATCATCTGGACGCAATCCTGTGCCCTGTGCTCTGGGGTGGCCCTGCTTGAACAGGGAGGTAGGACCAGATGACCCTACTGTGGTCCCTTCCAGCGTGACCCATTCTGGTATTCTCTAAGCATTGGCCACGAGATCTAAAACAATAAAAAGTAATTTTTGCTTCTATTGTCCCATAACTCCTTGTTTCCATATCCTTGCCACCTTCCCTTCTGAGATACAGCTGTGAGCTACCATTTCTGAGAAGATGCCATGGAACAGTTCAGCCCTGTGTTCTGAGCTTCAGCAACCACTTTCTGTTTCTCTAATGCATTCAACAGAAATATGGTTCAAGGGATTCTCTGAAATATGCTGGAGATAAGTCTTGAAACAGATGCCTGGCTGTATATTTGAACAGTGGCCCTGCAACCTTACAGAGTCAAAAGAAGTTTTGACCTTTGTGACTTCACTATGGAATTATCTATGCTATATCCACAATGCAAGTGTGGTATTCCTACAACTGGGAGTTTGCGAGATAAGTGGTATTGGCAAAAAGCCATTTTCCATGAAGAAAAAGTGCTGATAAATTCCTATGTCTAAATTCAAGCTCTGACAAACTTCTGGCCAATCAGACATTTCAGGGGAGACACAGTTGAAGTTTCAGACTTTAAGTCTCTTGGGGTCATAGCAAGTGAATCTGTGACTGATGCACTTTTCCAGTCCAGATTTACCACATCATATTTTAAGAGGCAGAGATATCAAAAGAGAAAGACTGAAGTCTTGGTCCCTTTGGAGTATTCTATTCTATTCTATTCTATTCTATTCTATTCTATTCTATTCTATTCTATTCTATTCTACTCTATTCCATTCCATTCCATTCCATTCCATTCCATTCCATTCCATTCTATTCCTGTTCTGCTTTTCAGAAAACAGAGAGCTGGTTGTGTCCAGAGAGTTTTCAGATCCTGGATGAACTCCCATCTTTCCTTTTTGGTGGGTACCGAGATCAGGGCCACAAGCCTTCCAGCTTGAGTGCCTGAGCTGTGTGCCACAACAAATTGGACAGAATTTATCTAGGCTTTCCTAAAAGGTTATTTATACAAATGTGCATTTTTATATTAAGTCCTGCAGGGTGAGTTGATGTAATTCTTTAATTACTGTGCCAGTGCTTCTCCATGCTATTCAAGCATCTGTGAAATGCAAAGTTGTTGGCTGCTCTGTAGTTCATTCTGAGATGTATTCAAACCATCCCCAGTTGGCATCTGTTGAACAAGACTGTTTAAACTCATGAGGCCAAAGATCTTGAAAAACTAAGGATGAGCAATCAATGAGTAATTAACAGTGATGCAGATCCATAAGACAGATCTATATATTTCATCATAACAGAAACCAGCAGCCATATACACTGACATTAACTGGGCATGGGCCTTAAAACAATACTGAATTTGTCACAAATATTGCTGCAGAACTCTGCCAACAGTTAAATATTGACTACCATGGCGACATATTTTCACTGAATTTTAACTATTAGACAAGCATGGTATAACTAAACAATTATATGAATAAACAGTATTCCCTCTGTGGCAGATTTTTGGGACTAAAAAAACTAGATAGTGTTAAATGTTGGATTGTTAAAATTTTTCATTTATTCAGTTGATTCATGATGCATTTCAATTGAAATTTCCACATTTTCAGTTGAATAAGTGCTGGCACAAGGCTATGCACTTTAAATGGTAGGTAGATGACTAAAACAGATAGAGCTGTGTCACTTGGTCTACATAGAATTTACATGTTTTTGGGAACTGTAGCAGTTAAAAATAAATTTCTTTTTTGAAAGAAAAAACAAAGTGAACAACTGTAGTATAAACACTTTTCACCCTTTTAACTGTAAAAATAATTTAAATTTTGTGGATATTCATAATGCACTAAAATGATACCTGATTTAAAGTAGTGTTAAACAGTGACCAAACTGGCAGAACCACTTTAAATTGATAAAAAAACAGAAGTGAATGTACTGGCTGCTCAATAAAATCTGATCAATAAAGAAAGTGTAAGTGATATTTTCTCTGCATGTCCATACAGTCTCAAATGCAGTCATGTTTCTATTACTATTCATTGATAAGAAAATTAACCTAGCTACTTTCCCTTGTTATTATTCTGCATAAAATGCTCTTTATCTTAACTAGAAGAAGTTCGTCTTTGGAACACCCTTTGGGACACCCTGCACCCTAAAAGTTGGCCAAAGGAAATGATGGCAGTAGTGATCTACAGATTATTTCACTGCTTACAGAGCTTTGCTTGGCAAAATCAGACTGTGTAAATCAGGTTCTCAGATATGTTCTACACACTGTCCCCATTGTCTCCTTCCCTCAACTCTTCTGCTCTTCACTGCTGCTCGGAGCAATATTTGCCATGTTTCAGCTTTTTACCAAGGAGCTCAGTAGCAGATAAGCTGCATGTTCATCACAGACAGATTTCTAGGAAAAGGTTATTTTATTTTGATCCTTTCTTCACTCAGATCTCTTTGACCCTCTTGCTGAAAGCAAAGGTGGTCTCTTAGTAAAAAACATCTTGTCCCAGCTGCTGTATTGAAGAAATTAAAATGCATTTTGGCCTATTCAGTTACTTTTTTTTTTTTTCCCCCCGTCTTTTCTCTTGAGAACATTAATTCATCTGATATTTGACAGTAGAATCTATCAGAACCCATGATACAACTACATGGGAGGACTTTTTCTGTAATCCCCATTAACCAGATGGGAAATAACAGCCTTAAGATACTCCTTAAAGCATGTTCCTTAAAGCAGCTTTAAAATCTACAAAGGCCCAGGGGAAAAATATTGTTTCCTTGGAGACAAAAAAAAACAAAAATTAGCCCACCATAAGCAGAAGCTGAGGGCAGCTTGACATCACTTAACATTTTCATTTTGTTCAAAAATACCCTAACTTTGAGTCCATTCATAATGTTTCACCCACATTTCTTTTTCTAGTTTTATAATTACGTGTGTGTGTCAGTGTATGTGTGTGTGTATATATATATATACACTTATATATATGTTTACATTTAAGAGATTCAGAGGACAATCAATGATATCAAAGAACAGAATAGCATAATGTTTTCCAGAAGTGATTACATCAAAAGAGATGGGTTTGATTCAATTGGATATTAGTCCAGAAGTCTTTTCTTCCTTTTTAGTATTTTGAAAATGTAGGACCAGATGATCTCCACAACTGTTCCTATCTGCCTCTCTCTGATTTAATTGGCACAATTTCTCCATAAGAAATGGCTGATAATTTTGATAACTTAAACATTGACATCATTCCCTGAACTGTATACAGCACAAAACAAGAAATACAGCATCAGTCAAACTGGATCGGTAAAGCTTCCTTTTCAGTCCAGAATTCTGTAGACAAAAAGAGCAGTCCTGGTGGTTTCAGAGAGGAAAAATACACAATAAGCAGTTCTAAAAAGTTTAATAGGTAGATCCTGGCTTCCACACAGAAGCAAGAGTGTTTACATTGGGACTGGTTGGACAATCAGATTTCTAGCAAGGACAGCAGAGAAAAAATGTGTAAATTGTAGATAAAATTTACTTCTTGGTAATGAATGCATTTTAGCAGGCCCCCATGAGGTATGGAAATGCATTTATCTCCATTTTACAGATAGAAGCTAAGGAACAAAGAGAAGAAGTCACTTAGTCAAGGTCACACAAGATCCTTGCAGCAATGGTGAATTCAACCTTTGGTGCCAGATTCCCCTCAAGTAAGGTTGCCATTTGACTGAATTTCCCAAACATATTTCCAAGGAGGAGAAAAGAAACAAACAAGCAAACAAATACACAAACAAAAAAATGGAGACTTTGTTCTGACAGAGTAATTGTTTTGAACTGGCTATTGGATACATGGAGTGCCAGCCAAAATACCACTGTGGACACCCTAATCAATTTTATGAAGCTTGCACAATACAGATGCACCTTGAAGGCACCTATCTTCAGTAAACAAACACTAAAAGATTGCACACACAGGTGCTGTAAGACCAGAGGCTTTACAGATGTGCCAAGCTTTCTGTCAATCCATTTATCAACTGTGCAGCACTTACACTGGGAACATGTTGCATCCTAGAAACTCTTGATTCTTTGAACACTCGTGCTGTCAGCTTCCTCTTGCTCCTCATGGCCAACGGCATCCATTTCCTTACTGGAGTGCAATCCCCACACATACAACAGTAAGTTGGACCTTGGACCCCAAAAAACTTTTTACTGTCTCTGGTTGTTTAATAAGTCTTAGATAAAAATACAAGAATCTTTCTGCATATTACACAGATATTTCTCTCCTTGATCCAAAGTATTACTGGAAAAAACAATGGAAGTCAAAACAGCACTGAAAATTAAGTGATGTCCATGCTGCTAACAGGATGCAAACAGGCATATCCCTTGCATGTGAACCTACATCGCAGGAGCAGTAAGAGTTTGGGATTTTCTATGGAGTTCATAAAAAGTTCTGAAGATTTAGCTTCTGGTCTCCCCCCTCTATACATTAAATACTATTTTACATTCCCCATCTCAGAACTGCTTATGATAATCTTTCATTGTCCATAAATCTCACAGAGTCATTCTGCTTCTGATCCCTCATTTCTGAGCTTGGCCTCATCAATTAACCTTGTGAAACGATGCCTGTATGACCAATAAGAATAAGATGGAAGTAGAAACTGTGAAGCACAATTACTGCTCTGTGAACCATTTGTTAGATGTGGCTTAAAATATATGCTGATCTGAGTACAAACATAGAGACTACTTGATTAAAGCAAAGAGCTAATTAATATTTTGGAGGGGAATAAATAAATAAATCAGCATAACCATCTGTGCTGTGTATATCAGAAAGATCTGAGGAAATACTTCTTCGAAGGATCATTCAGCTGCAAGACCTGTAATGTTCAGTCTGACATGAACCAAGAAAGTCATAAGCAAACTCGTAATAATTGGTAAAGACTTTCTTGGTAATAATTATTGGTTTAATGTGGTGATTTCCACTCTAAGGGAATCCTAAGGATTATAAGGTTTGTGTGTTCCCACTAGAGATTTATTAAGCATTGTCTCAGAGATGCTTACAGCACAGAGTAAGAGAACAGCAGCTCCTGGACCCCAGTCTGCCATCTCTCACCACCACTGAGTGCAGTCTCTGCTTGGTGTGGGAAAGAGAGTGAACTAATTAAAATTACAGAATGCATTCATTGCTCATCTGTAACACTAATGTAGTACAGATTTTCTTTTAAAAAAACCCATACAAACAAACTAGACTACTGAATAGGTAATCACTAGTTGAAACTCCTGTTTATCCCTGGAAGATTTTCAGCTCAGGCCTAATCTTAGCATTGCTTAGTAACCGTGGTTAGGAATCCTTTGGTGCAACAGTTTGAGTTTTGTGGGTTTCTGCTTCCATTTCCTTTACTCATACTCAATATGCTTACTTTTCAAAGTCAAAACTTTTCTTTGTCAAGGACACAGAGTTCCCTATGCAAGACCATTTTAAAAATCAAGTTTAAAAGGAGACTTTGTTTCTCTTAAACAAAGACTTTTGTACAGAAAACAATAAAAGGAATTTGTGTTAAAAATATTGTTACTAATAGGAAAGGATTTAGAACAGTTAATGGACAGAAACTGATTCATTTTACTAGTTTTCTTACAGCTATAGTTAAGGCAGTATATTTTCAGGGACATTTTTTAGATTTTGACTTATTTTAATTTGTCATGGAAAATGGACAGGGAAAAATCGCCATCTTAAAAATACCTGTATTTGATATCTTATATTCATCACATTATGCAAAAGCATCTTTCAGTAGCAAATATGTAGATGATAATGCCTAGGCAAAATTTCCAAATTGTTATAATTATGATTAACTAGTTGATTGTGGTCATTTTTCATTGCACATGTGATGTATAATCTGTGAATTCTTTGTCAGTTTTAGGGCACTTTTCACTTGACCCCTTGAGGTAAATCACAGCTCTGTAGTAGCCTAAGCTGAATACTTATGTCCTGAGTGTACTAAAGACGCAAGGACATGCTGCTGTGAGGCTTGTACTAATGCTTTGCCATTTAACTCAAAACCACAATTCATTTCCACCTACAATTTGTATGAATATTTCTTAATTGCATCACCTTTATTTAAACATTCACCAGCAGTGACAATAGAAAGGTCTGTTAGTCATCCAAACTTTCTGCAGCATTGCACTGAACCATCTGAAGATCATTAATGTGCTAATCACAAAAGGAAGGAGAGGAATTTGCAGAACTTTATGAGCAGTTAATGCAAAGTTAGATCCCAGGCTGTCATTTTTAAATAGGAGCAAAAAAATGCCTAATATGCATAACTTCTCTTATCATACAGGAAAAATGGCATGACTAACAGACTGGCCATGAGCCAGTGGAGCAAAAGTATCACTCTTGGCAGGTGGATTCATTCATGCTGCATATGTGACACATCTTACTGATGGATTGTAGGAAACTACTGATACAATGTCAGAGGTGACTTGTTTCATCTCCGCCGAGGTCAAGGTTGGTTCAAGCTCCATATGGCTCAGGACCTGGACCAAAGCCCAGCAAAGTTAATATGACCATTTCCATTGACTTTGATAGGTTTTGCATCAGGCAGTGTAGGTAGGAGTAGCTGCTGGACTTCAGTCAGGGAGGAAAATGGGAGTAGAAGAGTGAAATGATGTGTAAAAATTTGAAGAAATCTCACAGGTTTCAGCTGTGGTAAAATTTGCCCCTTTGTTGGATGAAACACGTTAATGGCAAAGGCTTAAAATCTAGATTACCAGTAAATGGTTAAACCATTCTGTAAACCCCAATTGTTTTCAGCAATCTATTTTTATTTGTTCTTTTTCTTTTTTTTTCCTCTTCTATGGATTTAACGAAAGAAAAATATTGTCATATTGTGAGAAATTAAACCAAATGGTGACAACACATGACACATCCTCCACCAAGCCCAGAAATGCCACTGTGTTCCCAGGCTTACTCAAGGTAGAACTTGCTTTAATTGTTCATTTCAAAGCAGCAGGAAAGAGAAAGCTCATTCACAGAAGGCATTTAGAGAAGAGTGAGAGGCTGAATGTGAACTAGTCTATAAAAATTTCCTGGTGTTTAAGTGCCATTGCTTCAGAGACAAAGATGGCATACTTGTATGTGGGTAACTGCATATTATGTCTGTAATGAGAAATGCCATGTAAAGGAGACATCCTTAAGCAGCTGAGCAAGCCAAGGAATCAAATGGACAATAAGTTGGCTTCATTCTCTCACAAGGTATTTAAGTGGTTGATAAATAGGGAATATAAAGAGGAAAAAGACATGTTCCAAGGAAAGGACTTGAGAGGAAAAAAAAATAGACTTTAAAGGCAATTACTTTCATGTTACACCATGTATTGGTATTACCCAGAAAGATTAGCAAAAAAAAAAATTTGTCCCTTCAGCATGAAATATTGTCTGAACAGTCATTTCCATGTATGTGGTTTACATTTTGTTGATTGCAAAGCCTGACACTTTTCATTTGAAAATTCTCTGTTTTCATTCAGGATTTCAGTGGAAACATGTATTGAAACCTCTTGTCTGAGGTTTCTTCACACTACAATATGCTGCAACAACAAAAACCTTACTTAAGTCAAGAGTCTGAGCTCTATCATTCCAGAAAAGTTTAGGCAACGAAAGTCTGGGAAATTACTCTGACCTTTCAGCTGTCTCTTTGCATAAGAATACTGACATCCAGAGCAGAGGCTGTGGTAGAGAAGGAATATAACAATTATACTTTCTCTGAGGTGCAAGAAACTTGACATGACTTTTGATACACCTTTTCACTTCCACAAAAGCAACCAATCAAACAGCTAATCCAAACCAAAACCAAATCACAGATAACAAAACCAAAAACATCTCAAAGCCTTAACCCCAAAGAATCATAAATATGTCCCGGAGACAAGAAGATTTTCTTTAGAGAGTGTGGTAGCTTCTTAAATTTGCCCAAAACTATTTATTTATAAGTTATCATGTAAATGCATGTTTTCATTTATGACTACCCGAGTAACTATTCATTTACAGCATTGTGGTTGCCATTATGGGGAATAAAATAATTTGAAATTATTGCAAAATGTTTTAGAGAAAGTTAAGACATTATGTGTAGCTTCTGATAGGTGATCTTTCCAAAATGGAAGCCCTCTCTGTAGTTGCAGCAACTGCCCTTCTTCCTTTCTTCATAGAGGAGTAATTTAATTCTCATGGATAGCAAAAGCAAGTATTAACTCTTCTTGTTCAGTATATAGAGAAGGTGGAGAGAATAAAAAAGTTCTACCCACATTCAATCCAGCTGGCAACATGCCTGTGTCAAAACCTAAATTCAAGGAGTTCATAAGGGACAACAATGTGTCCCTATAATACAAACAACACTGCACAAAATAGTGTCTGGTCCATCTTGGTTAAAGCATCCTCTGCTATGGAAAAGAGGTGCTATTTGAGTGTGTCAGAAATATAATAACCTCAGGAAGTGTAGTACTAAGTATTTTTATGCTGGTAAAGTGTTAGTCAAGTGGGAAAAGTAAACTGTGGTGCACTGAATTATCAAGGAAACTTTTCTGAAGAAGATTATGCTCTGACAGCCCCAATGTGATATGTATATCAAGATTTAGTGTCCATTTATTAGTTTCTCAGCACAGGAGAACCCCGTGGCTGCCAAACCTGAATCATTACTCTCATTTTTCATTATATAATCAGTATGAAAATAGTGACTACCTGGATATTTTCCTGGACATGAGGTGTTCAAGCTAAGTACAGCTAGATCACCATTATTGCATCATTGACTGATTATCATTCTGATTAATGTCTCCTCTTTATTTTCATTCCCTGTACTGAAACAATGCATATGTCATGAGTAATTATGTCTAGTGCCTACTTCTGAATTATGTCCTTGACGTTTGTGCCTTTGCCTCTGCTACTCTAACTGTATCCTTTTCCTTGAACCTTTCCTTCAAAAACAAATGAATAAACCTGGTGTTGTTTAACTGAACTCAGAGTCAAAAATTGAGAATATTCCCCTTATTGCCTGCTATATGCAATTTTTTGCCACTAACTTTTTCCATGACCATTGCATTCTTCCCTCAAAGAATCTGTCCAAGAATTATGTATACTGAATTCTATGTGGGTATATTCAAATTCTTCTTTCAGCTTGAATGGTAGAAGCACTGATGTGAAAGGTTGCCACATACTTTGAGGCGGACTAAACAGACAAATCCTTTGGTCAATCTCTCTGCTCATGAGTTTGTCACCATCTTAAAGGTTTGAGGTCAGCTTTTCCCATAGCATCACTCTCACCACCTACATCTGAATTCATTGCTATAAAAGGCAGAAAGGACTTGATTTTCACTTGAATCTAAAACTAAACCATTTCTGCAAACTATAATATTATAGAGCATCCAAAACTGTTATTAAGGACCCACATCTGCAGTTGAATGAAGCAGCCATTTTGACAGCACAGCATTAACCCTCTGTAACACCTAACCTCCCAGTGTGTCTCTTGCCAATATCTCTACTGATTCTGCCAGCATACATCTGTGGTCAGCCTGGCCAACTAATCAGTCATAAATCACCAGAGTAGAGGAAATTAGCAAATGATTTTGTGAGGAAGTGTAAAATACATAAATACTGCTACCATTATAGAATACCTTGCTGAAAAACATCCAATCTGCCAGAGTGACTCCAGAGACTGTGAAGTTCTCCACTGTCATTCCACCCTCATCATGACAACTCCCTTTTGATCCAAAATCATGCAATTTCTACTCATTATATTGAAAAGATGACATTTCACTGTTCAGTAAAATAACTCCAGGAAAATTTGATCCCCAGTTCAAATACTTTCATTTCAGAAATGCTGGTCATAAATGTGATCTTTTTGGCGAAATAGCAAAAAGCTATGATGAGCTTAATCTGTCAAATGTTAAATTTCATTTGCCATTTATATTTGGAGACATCCTTTCCTCTGGATCATTTTGAAAGGAAGGGCAGGGTTGCAATAAACAACTCATGGGCAGTGGTCTCAAGCTGGAAGTTAGAAGGTGGAGCCACCCAAAGGCATCCTAGGCATCACTGTACACCTGTTTCAGTATTTTAATTAAAAAAGAGGTGACTGACAAGATGAAGCAAGTGGCTTGGCAGAGTCAAGGTAAAACCTTTTCTGAAATTAATGCCTCTTGAAGCTACCTCATGGAGAAATTACAAATAACAAGAAACAGGCAAGGCAGTGGCTGATAATTTAGTGAAGTATTAAACAACCAGATCTAATTCTATTTGTAATTTGCAAACCCTTTTACATGAAGGGAGAAATAAGGAGTGTCAAAAGAGAGGGGAGGGAGGAGGGAGGAAACAAAAGGTAGGTAAGAGACAAAGTCAGAGAAAGTCAATGTAAGCACTATCCTAAGATTTTTTTCTATTTTAAGTTAAAAAAAAAAAAAAAAATCCAAAAACCAAAAACAACCCTGAAGTTAAAATTCCAAAGTGATAAATATCCTTAACTGGTAAAAGACCTTCATAAATATCAAATCAGTTCCTGGAGTTTAGTGGAAATGATTATTTCCTGCTAAAATTAAAACATGGTGCTTTTGTGCTTAATGTGCTTTCCTAGATGTTAACATAGAAAAGATAATGGAGGTCCTGTCTGAGTATTAGGGATGGAAAGATTTCTGATAAATGCATCCTGCTTTTCCTTGAATTGTGTATAGTCAGAAGTAGCAGCTCCTGCCTGGCACTGTACTGATAAACCTGTGATTTTTCCCAGTGTTTGTTATGCGTGGTGAGGTTTTGGTAGGTCCTGCGAGAAGCTGCTGTACCTCATGGAGCTAATGCCAGCTCTGGGATGGACCCAAAACTGGCCAAGGCCAAGCACATCAGTGACAGTGACAGGATTTCTGCTATAACATATTTAAGAAGTGGAAAAATAGCCACAAAATGCTGAACAGCAGTCAGCTCAGTCGTGAGAACATGTGAGAGGAGCAGCCCTGCAGCCCCCCAGGGCAGTGCAGAAGGAGGGGCAGGAGCTGCTCCAGGCTCTGGAGCTCAGATTCCCCTGCAGCCCCTGGAGCAGCCCATGGTGAGGCAGCTGTGCCCCTGCAGCCCAGGGAGGGCACGGGGGAGTAGAGATCCACCTGCAGCCCCTGGAGGAGCCCAGGCTGGAGCAGGGGGATGCCCAGAGGAGGCTGTGACCCCACGGGAAACTGTGCTGGAACAGGCTTTTGGCAGGACCTGTGGCTCCATGAAGAGAGAAGCCCAGGCTGGAGCAGGTTTGCTGGCAGGACTTGTGACCCCATGGAGAGGACTGACACTGGAGCAGGTCATACAGGACTGTCTCCCATGGCAGCAGTGCCACGCTGGAGGAGAGGAAGGGGGTGAGGGGTCCGGGTCCTGTGGAGGAAGAAGCAGCAGAGACAACATATGATGAACTGACCACAGCTCCCATTCCCCATGCCCTTGTGATACTGGGTGGGAGGCGGTCAAGAAAATCATGAGTTACATTGAGCCTGAGAAGGAATGAGAGGTGGGGGGGGAAGATTTTCTTTTTAAATTATTATTCAGATTTATTTCCTATTATCATGCTCTTATTTGACTCACAATAAATTAAATTAATTTCCCCAAGCTGAGTTTGTTTCTCCTGAGACAGCTGCTGGTGAGAGACCTCCCCATCCTTACCTTGACCCACAAGCCTTTTGTTATAGCTTCCCTCCCGTGTCCAGCTGAGGAAGGGAACTGGTGCTCTGGTGGGCACCTGGCACCAAGCCAGGGTCAACCCACCACACCCCCTGTGTCCCTGCATCAGTTAGTCCAGCTCAAAGTGATTTCATGGGAATCTGTAGAGCTGGTAACCTCTTCCACAACTTGGTGCCTCAGCCTGTTCTGTTTGGGTAGAGTTAAAAACCCAGCATGACCCATAAGCACAGCTCAAGGAGCAGACTCCCCCACAGCAGTGAGCTCTGCGCTCCGTAAGGACATTGCCTCTGCTCCCATAAAAGAAGACATGCATTGCAAATGTGTGCCCTAAGAAATGCTGAAACCTATGCTGAATGCACTCCTGGAAACTTGATATTTTCATCACATGCCATCTAAGCTAATACACTGCACTGTTTACAGTCCTCCACTACAATATATTTTGAAATGATTACCTTGCTCTGAGTCATTTGTGGCATAATGCTCTCCATAGGTACCCATAAAATGAAAATGTAAGCCTCTTTTATTGGTGGCACTGCATCTTAATTGAAAATATTAAAGGCTATTGCTCTCCTACTGTTTTTTTTCCCTTTTTCTTTTTTTTTTTTTTTTGTTTCTCCCTCTCTGTTTAATTGGCTAATCATATGATTTTTTTTAATGAAATAATCATGAAAGAAAATATGAAGCTAATTTAAATTCAAACTGGATTTGGTGATATTTAAGTGATTATCCCAAAGTAGCAGAGGGTGTAAGAGGCAATAAACATCTGCTACGTTCATGACCATTGGCCTCACTGTTTATGAGCTTGGGAGATATTTATTTCGAGAGACATGCTTCTCTTTGGGTTAGATAGTATTTTTTCCCCCCTTGTTTTATATTTATTTCCTCCCTTGTAAAATTTTAAAGCAGGGTTGGTTTTCTGTTCTTTTCTTTTTTTTCCTTTTGCTCCCCTCTCACTGAATCTCCTTTTGCACTAACAACAGAGTGAAATTCAGGTAAATGAGAAACTTTTTTCCAAGAAATCTTTCAGCCAGTAGGGATGGGTGGCTTAGCTGCTGCTCCTCTTATGAACTGTGTGAACTACTCCAGGTTTATGGGCTGAAGAAGTTAATAGGAATTCTGTATTGTAGCTGGTTCATTGTCCAGCTGCCATTCAATTGTGTGTGTTGTATGTAATTGCCGAGTGAGGCTGTAACCTTTTCCTTTCCTCTTTCCCTCACATGCAATAAGCACCAGGGGCAAAGTTGGAAAAAAAGTTGCAGCTGAAAGATGCAGGCAGCTTTCTGGTTTTGTCTTTTTAGTGAAGGAAATAGAAGAGCAAAATAAAGCAGGCTGTGTTTTGAGACATTCAGAGAGAATTTAGCTGTTTAGCTGAGGATACAACAAGAGAGCTGTAAAGAAGTGTTTTTAAGAATAGGCAAAATATATATTATTTGATCAACTTGAGTAGTACCTATTATTTTGAACATAGAAATGCTTCTTCAGCTCTCAAACAGAATAAGACAATTTCCATGTCAGTGTCCTTAGGAATTTAAAAGTTTGCTTTAGGTGCTTCTCTGGGTTCAAATTCTTAATTTGAATTAATTTTATATTTCTTTTATCAATTTTCTCTAATGTTACAGAAATGCCATGGTGGCAGCAAGCTGTTGGTGAGCATAAGGTGATAGAGGGTGTGTTGTAGGGAAGTTCATTCATAGGATTACAATAGTTTCCACAAATCACCAGTTGTGAATAAATATCTACAGTTTTATAATTTTAAGTGTGAAGGGTCTTAATATGCAACAGGTTAAGTTTTCTGGTTTCTACATATAAAGAACATGGAGGATCCTGTGACTCTTTTCTGTCAAATTATATCAGCCTGATATCCTTTAGTTACTTTTGCAAAGAATCTCAGTCAAGAATACATAATGATTCTATGCTTTAACTTTTTTACATCTTGCATGAAATTTATAGTCAGGGGTGCATGCTATATTAAATATACACAGTTCAGATTTCTTAATATTTTATTCCTGGTAAGGCTCTGCAACCACCTGTACCACAGAGCAAATTTATTATGCAGAGAAAGAATCTGAAACTGTCCAGAAAAAAAAGTCAATTTCCTTTTTCTGTAGGTATGAAAATGAATGTAAGAAGCTCTGTTATGATCTATAGTAAATATAACCAAGTCAATATGGATGCTATAGTAAATACTATGATCTTCTGGTCACTTAGAATTTATTTGGTGAGCCTCTCTGGGCCAAGGCCCAGGATTTCAAGTTTTCAGCACTCATGAGCTCTGTAACTTCTTGGTTATTAGAAAAGAGTTGTTGTATATTAAAGTAGAGTAGTTGAAATCTTGGGCCTCTGTAGAGAGGCAATCGAGAAATTCTGAAGCCACATAAATCTGTGAGATGAATCTTGATGGTTTACAGATAACTCTCAAAAATTACTCTTTTTAAAATTTTTATGTTTAACTTTGTCTGTTTGCTTTTACTTTCCTTAGAAATAAGCATAAGCATAGGGAAAGAGCTGAAAAACATGCTGAAGTTGATACTGCAATATTGTCTATGAAAATTTTACTGCTTCTCTACTCAAATTCTATTAAGCCCGAAAAACTGAAAAGCTGCTTAATTTTGTAAATGGGAAAATCTAGAAATGAGGGTTTCACTTATTGACTGATTAGTATAGAGTACGGACTGAGAAACAAGGAAAGGGATGTGTCGCAATGTGCTTGGTATTTTGTGTGGACATTTTATGGTCTAATTCTTATGTTAAAAAAAATGAAATGCAGATAATTATTCCAGATGAAGGAAGTGTTATTATTTGTAATTTACAGGCTGGGAGAGCAAAGGCGGAGATCGCATCCTTTAAAGTGACAAGAGGCACTGTGGGATCCCTGCTTAAGTGTCCTGAACATAGTACAAAGTGATTTGAACTGTTCACTGAAGATATTACTGTAAGATTGAACAATTTTTTTTTTTTCTCCAAACAAAAAAAAATCCTTGGAGGATGTAATTGGTGTAATTTCATTTTACAAAGAGAGATAAATCTAAATGCTGAAGTTCACCTCCATACTAGGCTTGTGATATTTTCTAGAAGAGGGAGAAATTAAGAAGTAAAGGTCCTAAAGGTCCTTCTTCCCCTCTTTTTCATGTTGTCTTTCACTTTCCAAAAGATTGACAGTACAAACAAAATGTCATTATGTAATATCGTGATAGGTTTAATAAACATCTTCACATAACAGAACGCAGAATGGCAGGCTGACATTGTGAGATGGATTTTTTTTGGGAATCTGATTGTTTTTGTTGTTATTGAATTGGGTTTTTTATTTGTTTATTTCTATGTGATTATTTTTCAAGGCACAAAACATCTTAAGGCAGAATATCTTGGCATATAAACTGAGGAGCAATTACTTTGCCCCACAAATTTCCAACAGATTGTAACAGAATGTACATTTGCAAAAGGAAAAAGAAAGAAAGGAAAAAAAGACACATTTTACCTTCACTTACATGTAGCTCATGCAAACCTGAACTGCAGCTCCAGGGCACAACTCAAGATTTGATATTAAAGTGTTTCATTTGCAACCAATTATGCTCAGGATTAGATTCCACTGCTGCCTTGCTTAACAGTACAGTACCTTGATTTCAAACAACCTGATAGAGGTTTGTTGGTTTCTTTTTTTTCTCCCCTCTCCTCTCTCTTTTTCTCCCCTTTTCCTGCCCCTTAGAACCATCTCTGCCTTCATCAAAACAATTCCATTTGTACTTATGAAAGCATTACAGCCAGTAAGCAGAGAGTACAGAATAAGCTTAACCATTGTAGCCTTTTTCCCATCTGAATATCACGAATCTTGTATCTCACCATGGTGTAAGGTCTCTGATTACATCAACCTCTCCAAATTATGCTGAAATGGAGGCCATTCAATTTGCTACAATCAGTAACTTTCGAAAGAGCCCTGCATAATTGATTTCACAGTAATATAGGCACAGGTGAATGAGTTCCTCAGCCTCGTTTATACAATGTTTTCTTTCATTCCAAAGTGCACTATTCAATAGAAATCATATTTTTTTCCCAACAGTTGGCAGGTAAGGCTTTTGTCATATACAAAGTTGTGAGACAGAAAGAGAGTGCAGGGGGGAAAAATAGTGTAGAAACATGAAAATTGAAATAAGTGCCCTGGGTGAAATACTAAACTCAGACAAGCCTTGGGTGAAATGACTTCTCTTTTCTATGTGTGTCTCATCAGGGTGGGGAATGACGGACTCACACAGGATTCAAAAACCTGTTGGAAATTAAATGTAGTCCACAAGTGTAATTTGTCATGGGTGATGTGGGGTGGGTCATGTACACAACTTCAAAGCTGAACCTTCATTCAGGGTTGAAACTACCTGGGCTTATCAGCTTGTGTTATGGACACCATGACGATGTCGGAATTAGAGAAAAAACTTTGAAAGCTGGGTAAATATTGTACCCAGAGGCAATTAAAATGGGCAACAGCCTAAGCACCAGCATATGGTGCCATCTCTGCCATTTTCTGCCCTTGCATGGAGCCAGTTGCATTGGTTTTTGCTCAGTGGACCAAGGTCCTTAGCTCCAAAGTTACTATTCCTACTTTATAGACCTATGGTTGAAACTTCCTGAATGAGATGCATCACAGAGTGTGTAGGCTTGCCTGAGTGCTTCCTGCTGGGAAGGAAATAAGGGTAATAGCAGAAAACAAACAAACAGACAAACCAGTGGGTGCAGGGAGGGAGGGAGGGAGGGAGGGAGGGATAAATAAATAGATGAAAGATAGATAGATAGATAGATAGATAGATAGATAGATAGATAGATAGATGGATAGATAGATAGATGGATAGATAGATAGACAGACTCAGGTAGGAAATGTGAAACATAACATTGTTGGGATAAGGAAAAGTATTTAGGCTATTGAAAGTAAAATTAAATTGCTGATGGATACTTCCAATATAAAGACAAAGTAGGAAAATTAGATAATTAGGGATTTTAAAAATAAAAAAAACAACAGCAAAAAAAGGGTCCTTTAAGTTGAGAGAAAAACAAGGATGTCTCTAAGAGCAATCAATCACATCTACAGAAAAGCTCGTTCCAGATGGACCAAATAATGCTTTTGAGCTGCTATTCTACGCTGATTCCAGAAGGAACACAGCTAAACATGTCATACTTGAGTTCTGTACATCTAAATTTAAGCAAGAAGGATCTATGTCATGAGGTTGATGTGCATTACACAGAAGGAAATATGGGAGTGGTAATACAGAAGGCAGACCAATGGATTAGGTTATCTTTCACATGCATCTGCTGTGTTCTTGTTCTCCCAACGTTCAGAGATCAACTGCAGGATTTATTGCTCTCATGAGATTTGTGTGTTTAACTGTATAGAGTTTTGTGTGTGTGGATGTGTGTGTGCAAATTCACTGCAAAAACAAAAGGTTGCCTGTGAGCTGTCCCTGTTTAGGAAGAATGCAGCTGCCTCTGTATATTAGTACTCCCTTTTCTGAGGAATTAGAGGGTTTATGTTCTTTGTGCCACAGTTTGATTACAAAACACTGAGGAAACATGTTCACACTATTCAAATCTAAGAAGCACTAAAGTTTATGCTGCTTAAATCACTTCTAAATCTGAACTATTTGGATCTCTGAATTTTATGATAATATTAACAGAGCTTCTGGTGAATCCCATTAATTTTTTTTTGTATTGTTTAATTTTACATGAGTAAATATAATTACTCCTTTTGTCAGAAGTTCTAATACCAATTTATAATTCATGGAGTTAATTATGTTAACGAGGAGGTAATCATTTCTCAACTCTCTCCCCTGTAATTTTAAAGGATTTTGATTTTTTCCCTCTCTCATTCTCACCTCTCCTTTTACAATTTCTCTTCCAGCCATGAAGTGGAAGCATACACAATTCATCTGTGATATAATTATTTACCATGGCAACAGTTTGTGAATGGGATTGTGAAATTGCAAATAACTAAAAAGAAGCTTAGGTAGAACAGGCTGAAAAAATTATCCTTTTCAAAACAAGTGAAGAGTCCTTTGAGGTCAGGAAAGCTTTTGTCACTCCAATGTGTTAAAACAGGAGGAGGTGAAAATCATAGTTTTGGGGCTTCTTTTTCCTCCGTTGCCAAAATCTTTGGTAAATCTGATGAGCAAATGAAAATAAGTACTTTGCACGTGGTTGTGTACGTGCAAATTTGTTTTGGGAAGTGTCTGTGTGACTGACAACAAAGAACATTTGAAGAGACTTGCAATGAAAAGCCCTGAATTTGACAGTGCCCAGCAAGAATGAGAAAAGTTTTAAAAGATCAAATATTGAAAAAATGATGGAAAAGAGAGTTATACTTGTGGTGGTTGATTTTTCTTGCTACATTTCTGAGATGAACAGGCAGCTCAAATTCATACTGATATGCAAGACCCTCTAATTTTAGAGTCTTAGAAGAAGATAGACAAAATATATTGAAAACTACTGCCATAACCTTTGTATTTTGCTTGAGGCTGCTGTTGACAAATCTTTCCCTGCAACCCATCCTATTCAATCACCTATTGAGTATTTTAGTACTGCTGCTTCAGAATCAAAGAAATCTATTGATGTTCTTCAAAGGCACACAGAGCTGCATATGAAAAGAAAACAATAACAACAAAAACTCATCCAGATGCACCATGATTTACAGTTTACCCACCTGGGAGTAGAGTTAGGTGCACTATTTATCCTAACTCCCAGCCATAATGATTTAACAATCAAAATATTTCAGAGGAATAGATAAAAAGCCATCAATAGAATTCATTGAATATTAATTAATCTGGGAACACTTTGAAGAGTCTCCTGCCCGGTTGGTGGCATGAAGAGGGATTTTGTATGATGTATGTCCGGCTTCCTTTAAAAGCCAATCCTGATCTGCCTCTGTCCTGGAGAAGTGTCTGACTTCCCATGGCAGGTAAGCTGAGTCCCAAACAATACAAGTCTTTTCACTGGCACCAGTGGAGCTAGGATCACAGCAAGTGAATTAATATGGAAAGAAGTTAACACAGCAAAAACAGTGATTTTCTCTGAAAATCATGAAAGGTGAGATTTTTATGACAAGTAATTATGCTTTCTTAAATAGTACTAATCAATAGGACCCTTGCAGAATCTTCCTGAGGAAAAGAACAGAGGCAGAGGAAAAAGAACATTGATTGTAACTGCCCTTTCTGCTCTGAAAACATCTGGAAACAACCCTGAACAACCTCAAACAGAGGAAAAACATATCATCCCCTGGTGAAGAAGCATGTGATGCTTGGTTTCCCACAGTTTTGTGGCATGTTGCTGGGCTTTCTGACAAGAGATGAGCTCTGACTCAAGATTTTCCTGAACATGAGACATTAATAAAATTTGGATCTCAACACTGATTTTCTCATTTCTCCTCAGGTAAATTTGCATGGTTGCTACTCCCTTAAAAGGTCAAAGGGTGCATTCTGACTTCCTTTAATATGATATTTTTCAAAAGGTAGGACCTAAATATTTTGTCATCACTACATCGGTAGTTGAAATGAGATTATTAAGAGGTGGATGAGTGGACAGATATGCATTTATAAAAAATATTATCACTTGATCTTTTTTTTTTTTTTTTGGTTGTGTGGGAAGTTTGTTTGTCTTGTTTTCTTTTGCTTTCTCCTAGCAACAGAATTTCTCATTTTTTCTCAAAGTGTCACTCAAGTCTGACATAAAATCTGGGATTTGTTTAATCTGAGTCTGTGGCAAATTTAGGGACCTCTGTTTCCCCCTTCAGGGATTGGAGTGGAAGTAATTACACAATGGAAGGGGCAGTTTTCCAGATTCCTGTAAGAAGGGCTTGACAGTCAAATTTACAGCTGTGTTTTGGTTATAAAACTGGGGAGGGGAGGCACCTAACAGGGTTCACAAAAATGCATAACCACTTTTGAACAGAAATCACCATCATGAACCTAACTCTCCTAACTGCCTTTCTAGAACAGCTTCATGTGTTTAATTACATGTTTTGATGTGTTGTAAAAAAAAAAAAAATCTTCTATTTCTACCAGTGAAATATTCTTTGGTTTCAAGCAATAATTCTGAGCACTATGAAATACACTTTTGTGTGTGTGGATAGAAGGTGCCTTTTGCATAAATCTAAAAGGTGTCTGTGTAATGTTGGGCACAAAATTTTATAAGTATGTACTGGTATTCATTTGTACTCATGGAACAGACATTAAAAAAACAAGAAATCAATTACTTCTAAGAAGTTTCCATGCAAAATAAAAGGGGAAAAAAAAGCCCCCTGAGACAAAAGAAAATGTCCTGCTAACTTACTTCTTTGTGCCCCAGATTATGTTGATTTTGGTAATTCATTATTCTGTGAGTGGAAAAACTAGCTTCATTATAAAAGAAGAAAGTGCATGTGTGTTCATGAGCCTTGTAGACTCAGTGTCAAAGAAAATGTGAAAGTTTACATGGCTTTCAACAGTTTGCTGCAAAACTATCCACAGGAAGAAATGACAGCACACTTCCAGCTGAGGAAAAGAGATACAGCATTCAAATGTCACTGTCAATACTGATTTAATTGCTGTATGTATGTGAGGATAAAAAGAACAAGCCTCTACTGACACAGCAATGAAAACTTGCCTTGGAAAGACCAACTTGTTGTCATTAAAAAAAAAAAATAAGAAAAAAAGGAAAAATGTTTTTCCATAACTTGGAGTTCTTTTCCAGGAACCAGGACATCAGACATAGTTTTTCAAACCCCTGGACAATGCCTTTTAATTTCTATTTCTAAACATATCAGATTTATATTGCAAAACAATTCAGATTTTAGGATGTGAAGAAAAGGTTCCCTAAGGTAAAGGTTCTTCATCTTGAAGTCAATGATAAAAGTAATAAGAAAAATTTTCTGCAAGTGCACAAGGCACAAAGGAAGATCTTGAGAAGTGTTTATGTGATGTACTTCTTGTTCAGCCATGACAAGACAACTGATACTATGAGTTTCAGTTTTTGTTCATGGATCTCAGAAACAGGGAAAGAGGGAGGTTTTGGTACTTGTAGTGTTCAAGTGGTATTTAGAGTCTTCATGGGCCTTCACACCTACCTGAGCTGCTTTTTTTTTTTTTTTTTTTTTTTTTGGGGGGTTGGTGGGTTTTGGGTTTTTTTTTGGTGTTT
>VXAC01005341.1:33324-47864 GCA_013399225.1 Rhipidura dahli
TTTTTTTGGGGAGTTGGTTGGTTTTGGGTTTTTTGTTGGTGTTTTTTTGTTTGTTTGTTTGTTTGTTTTTTGTTTTTTGTTATTTTTATAGATATTGAGGCCAAGAGAAAAGTTTTTTGGCATTCCTTCTTTTTCATTTATTTGCAAATTCCATGTATTGGGGCTAATGCTTTTACAAGCTTCATATGGATATTTTATATTAAAAGTAGGCTTCTTTTCATGGTGGCTTCTCAAATGAGTCATTTCTCCTTTCTTTATTTCTCATTTAACTCACTCGAGTGTAATAAAGGGATCAAATTTACCTCTGTGGATGTTTCCAGGACTTCAGGCTGCTCTTTAAGTTCAGTATTTTCTGCTCTTTAATGTGTATTGCCCATCATTACAAGCTTTGAAACATACACCACTGGAGCATTGCCTTAGCTAGTGTATGGAGGAAGCTCTAGTAAAGAAAAAACATTTGTTGTTTACCACTTAAACAAATATGAATTTCCCTTCCAGAGGTGTTAAGTTCCAGGTGCTAATGCTAGGTCAAACACAGTACACCAGAAACACCAAGGCTAATCAATTTCTACTATCTTTTCTAACTCATGTTCTCAAACATTTGAGCAAGCTTTAGCTGTGATGGAGAAAATTTTCCTAACCGGTCCCAGTATTTAATACCCATAGCTTGGGCCAAAGCTCTTTCTTTCCCAAGCCTTGAAAATTCACAGCTGCAAAAATGGCTAAAATGTGGCACCTAAAGTGTTAATCAATTGTGTTTCTCATAAGAAATTTTCTTTTATATCATATAAGTATGATAGATGATAGATGGATGGATGGATGGATAGATAGATAGATAGATATGCAGAACCCATCAGACAAAGCAAATAACCCCAAATGCAACAACACACCAAGTCTTAAAGTTTAAATACATTTCTTTGCCTCGGCTGTTTGCTTAAGTGAATTTGACCTTCTCTTCCCTTCCCTCTGTCTAAAATCTTCCTGTTACTTTTGTTGTTATAGATTGTGGCATCTGTGTAGCATTTTCCTTTTCCTCATATCATGGCAACAAGCAAGTAAACAATCGATGGGTAACACAAAAATGTCCTTTATTCAGTCGCAGTGGATTTTTGAAAAGCATGTTGACATAAAATTTCTTCCTTCCCACCTTTACAGACCATTTTTATTAAAAAGAAAAACAAACAAATGAAAAACCCCCAAAGATTTGACTTCTACAGTAATCATTAAAGATGAAAAAGAAAAGTTTGCTCTCCTTTAATTTGCGACCAGTGATGAACAATAAATCCAACTAACCTTTCTCTTCAAAAGGCAAAATAAAATCCAAATACTGTAGCCTCCAAATAATTATCAGGAGTCTGTCTGTACTGTCAGGGAGAAATATACAAGATTCAATTTTGACTAGAGATTACAGCCCAGCAACCTTGCAGCCCTGAATGTCAGTCATGTCACCTTGTCCTGTCAGGAAGGGTGTTGGGACTCAGTGACACACTTGTATGGGAAGGGTAAGGTAGGGGCAGTGTATTACCTCACCAGAGGAAGTGTATTCTGTATGCAAACCACTCAGGGAAAAAATGTCAGATGTTCCCTGGCCCACTCCTCCCCCTACTCTTGCAAGTGAAAACAGGCAGAGCCACTTCCCAGTGGGATGTTCCCTGTTGCAGCCCTTCTCCTGCAGGCTGTGAACACACCAAGCACTGTCACAAGGGGTCTGCTCCGCACCTCATCCCAGGGCGTGAGGAGCTGAACGTTCCTGGTGATGTTTTATGGTGCCTAAATCTCATGGACCATCTTCCCCTGTTTTTGAGTGAAATACAAAAGCAGTTCAGTATTTTCTTGGGGGCTGGGGAGCCGTATAGTTCACAGGGGTGACCTGTGCTGCTTGTATTTTGTGTTGACACTTTAGGCAGTGATTCCTGATCAGTCCCCTACAGGAACTCTGACAGTGTGGTGTTTCTCAGTGCCAGCTTGTGGGCTCACGGACCCCAGTGCAAGGCCACTGGCATGAGAGTGGGGGGAAAGCCTGGGCTCCGCAGCTCATGATCACACTGCTGCTGCAGGACAGCAGGGATTCCATTCTCTAGAGCTGCATATCTGCTGCCTTTCTGGGAAAGGGAAAAGGGAAAAGGGAAAAGGGAAAAGGGAAANAAGAAAAGAAAAGAAAAGAAAAGAAAAGAAAAGAAAAGAAAAGAAAAGAAAAGAAAAGAAAAGAAAAGAAAAGAAAAGAAAAGAAAAGAAAAGAAAAGAAAAGAAAAGAAAAAAGAAAAGAAAAAGTTATAGATTCTAAGGAAGGGTTGGACTTTTTTATTTTATTCATTCCGAATTGTCAGCCTGACTGGAAGTAGCTAATTGTTTTACATCTTAAGATATTGCTCTTCCAAGAGCTAGCTCACTGTATGCAACTGTTTAAAGCATTTGAATATGCTTTCTGTGTGCACGGTTTTCTGCTTCAGTGTCCTCCCTTGGCTGCTTTTTCCTAGCCTCATTCTTTAATGCAAAGGACATTTGCAATGAAAATGGGATCTCTGCTTCTTAACAGTTCATCTGCTCCTGCTGCTCATTTCCCCACCTGAAGTCACAATCCTCCACTTGTGACCTCACTGCAGGTTGCTGTGGTGAGAGGATTATGTTGTTGCAAATAGAGGTTTATAACTTCAGGAAGAGAATGAGCAGCCAGAGCAGATGGACTCCTTTGAAATGAAGATCCTGTCTTCATGCAAATTCTGTGAATGATAAAAGGACAAGAGGGAGAAGTAGCAGAAATTACACAAGCAGGATTGTTTCTAAATACAGAGAACAATTATTCATTGTCCCATTCCATGTCTGGAGAAGGGTTAATAGGAGAGACCCTGTAAGTCCTGGGGTGGTTCAGAGAAGCCATCAGCATTTGCACACATTTTAAAGTAAACTTCAGACAGCTCTGATACCTCCCTTAGTACTGCTGGTGTCTGCCTACTATTTTGGGTGATACCAGATTTAAATCAGGGTAGTCTATTGAAAGGAAAATAGCACAAGTCCTTATAGCTTGAAATAAGGACCAATTGCCACAATCAGGAGCTGTAACTAACTCACATACTTTGTGGCTCTGGCTCACAGAGGGATGTTAGGCAGTGAGTCACACTAGCAATGAGGACTATTCCAGGAGAACTGAAGGGCAAGTTTCTCAGAAATGGGTAGACTTTCTGGTGAAGCAGTTTTCTAAACCATGTTTCTATGATGCCATGGGCATTTTGTTTTAAAGGTATGCAGCCTCACTCAGCTTGATGCAGGTGCCTGATTCAGTGCAACTCCTACTCGTTTGGTTGTGTCACAGAAGTTGCATTAGCACAACTCTGAGCCTGAGTTATAAATTCCATCTCTTCATTAGCTGAAGCAGCAAAGATTGCTTCCAGTTATAGTCAGCTCAGGTGCCTGAATTTGCATCCCCTGTGCCATGCTCATTGTGTGAATATGCCTAGAGACATACTTTTAACCCAGTGTACTCTAATTATGCATTTGAGAATGAAATGGCCTTCATTATTAGATCCAGAACATCCTTCAGCCTTGCTGGGGAGAGTGATCACCAAACTCAGGGGCTGCTTGTCACTTCAGACCTGCAACCATCAATTCTCCTGAACTTTTTAAGGCACACAAAAACACTGTTATTGACACTTGAAGCAAAAAATCCATGCTTTCTTATCTCCCAGCATGTGAGACCTAACAGGTTATCAGCAAAGACATGTGAAATTATTTTGCATTTGGGGATTGGACGTGCCACAGTGCTCTCTATTGTTTGGACAGAGATCCACAGGCTTTTCCAGTGACCCATGGCTCCACAAAAGCCAGATCTTAATATCAAGTTTTCTGGCTGTGTGAACACATGGGAACATGGAGCAAGCAGTGCAGACCTATAACATGGTTCCCATTGCTGTGACACGTGAGTCAGGAGCCAGGCACTGAGTCTTCTTTTTGAAATGTTTTCCTGAGCATATCTCATTTTTCATCTGGTTCAAACTCACAAGAGTGATCTGGTAGTAAGTTTTGGAGACAAAGAAAGAGAGAATTATCTGCTCTGCAGCCACAGAATAAATCAGTTGGGGATAAGTCAGATAATTGAACTACAGTTTTACTCAATCACTGCCTCACTGTCCCTTTCCCTTCTCTTCTATTGCTTTCACATCTGATTTTCTGTAGAAAACTGATCAAAAATAGATCATAGATTGACAAAATAAAAATAATGGTAAAATGAGATTCTTGGTTTGTGGAAGCTCTCAGTGCCATTTTAATCTGGCAGATAACTGTCAAACATGCATTGTACACATGTGATGATTTTATATGTGTGTTCATTCTGATTCCTTTGAAAACTTTTTTTTTTTTTTTTTAGTTGCTTGATTTCACCTCTTCAGCTGAGGCATTTAAGCAACTTATATTACCTGGACAATTTTGCAGGTTCTCAAAGGGATCCTGGGAAAAGACAAACCCTTGATTTATGAAGAAGCTGTAAACTAAGTGCATTGTTTACAAGAGGGACTGACTGTTTATCTTTACAAAAATCTTTAACATGTTAACATCTTTTAAATTAATCTCTAAACATCTATCCTTCTCAATTTGTGAGTCAGTTTCTTGGACAGGGACAGATTTCTCGGAGGAAGCTGGACTAGGAGTGAGCCACAGGAACACCTTTCTCATCAGTCTGTCCATGGCATAAAAACACAACATCAGTAGGATAAATAAATAAATAAATACAGAAATAAATGCAACCCTGATGGGAAAAATTGAAGGAAGACCTCTGAAAACAGCACTGAGAGGGAGAAAGTTAAAAAGCTTTGGACGAAACTTTCAGACAGACATAGCTTCTGCTGCTGAGTGGTAGGATGTGTCAGGATGCGTGACACTATCATTGGATACATCAAAGAGTGCATTAGAAACATCCCTGCTACAAAAGGGAACACTGGTTGTGCATCCCTGAAAAGCAATGTCATTGACACAAAAGAGCTTGTCAGAGATAGCAAAGGGAAATGCCAGCAACAGTTTTGCACATGTAATGATTCCATCAGTACATTGGAGAGACGGGCAATAAAAATGCTCAGGGTAGTGCTGGTCACATCATTTTATGCAGAGAACATTCGCTATGAATTTAGCCTCTTTTATTCGTTAAAAACACCTTGCAAACTGCTGATTGATACGGGACAATCATTACTCATTGAGCTGATGGCTGGGAATGTCCATGAGGTCAAACAGCCTGACCTCAAAAGAGTAATGGATTATTATAACAGTATCCAGTGGCCTTCCCCAAGATCAGACCCTGGCTGGACTCTATATGTGGAAGAACAGTTGTTGGGCCAATGAATTTATAATCAAACAGAATAAAATGATGGAGATTAAACAGTCTTGGTGTTGGAGCAGAGCAATAACAGTTTAGCCAAGAAGCCAGGATTCCTGACTTGAAGGCTGTTATCTAAGTTGGGAGTCTTTTACCTCTTTATATTGTCTTCATTATTTGATGATACCCATTACCCATATGAATTCTGGCATAATGTCTCTACTTATTATTAAAGAGATATTTAACAGAGGTTTGCTTTTAGTTTGGAGAGGATATTTTGGTTCCTTCTTCTTTTTTGTTTCTTTTTTTTTTTTTTTTTTGTGGTGGGGGGACAATTATTTTTTGTTTTCTTCTAGAAGACTGAAAAATGGTTTTAAGAGGTGGGTGTGTGTTCCAGCAGATGATTAGAAACAAAGAGACAGAACTCTTTCTACAAACATATTCCCGCTTCTTAAAACGTACCTTTCAAATGTATGCTGTTCAAACAAAAGAGGAAGAAGATTAAAATGTTGCATTTTTGCACTAAAGATGGCTCAGTGAAAAGTAAGTGTTGTTTCCCAGCACAGTGCCCCAAACAATTCTTCCTTCTCAGGATCTCTTTGTAGATGAAATGACAATTTTAAAGGTTTTGGAGTAAAAAGTAAAAAAAAATAAATCTTCCACATAGTTCAGATCAACTTAATACAGCTGCTTTCATAACTGATGCATTTTTAGCAATAGAAGACAGATAATTCAGAAGATGTTTCTGATAAGCATTTGTGTGTATTAAAACAGTTTTGGCAATATCACTGGAAGTTAATGCTTTGAGATGTTTGGACTCTTTTTCAATGGCTACTAAGGCTCACAAATAGTTGTCTATCCTTCGTTTTTTATTGAAGTAATGAAAGCTCAGCGTTGAGGTTTTCTATTTACTCGCGGTGGAGTCAGTAGATTATTTAAAAAGGATCCCTTACATGGTAAGAAAAACAAATTCGTTGACATGAGCTTTGATTTCATGACCCTGGGAGTATAGGTGTCCTGGAAGAAAAAAAAAAACAAAAAACAAGAAAAAAAAAAAAAAACCAAAAAACCTTAAAAACAACAGATAAACAGATAGAACAGATTGTTTAAAACTGTTATTTGGGTACCAGCCATAATGTCTGAAGTGAGCTTCATATTTTGTTGGTGCAGAGCTGGGGTCTGAGGGAAAGTGATGATGTTTGAGCTGAAGAAATTAATTTCCCACTTATAAAGTGTGGAATAAAGTCCTATTCTCATCTTCTTTCTCATCCCCTAAACCTGAGAAACATTCCAATATTGAAAAGCATCATCACAGAGTAAAAAAAACCCCACCTCATCTTCTGTTGGAGCTGATACTTCAGACCATTTCTGCCTAACCTCAATTCCATTTTTTATCACAGTAGAAAATGGAGCCAGATGGGAATGATAAAACTGCCTGTGCGTTCACTTCATTCAAAGCTGCAAGTTGCACTGAAAAGGATGCATATTTCTCTATGCTCCGAGACATAATGCAGGTTGGAAAGAGCTCACAAAACAATGTGTGGCAATATAATATTGTCCACGTACTGCACAAGACTATGCAATCTAATATGTGTGTGCATGAGTGTGTATGTGTGGAGGGAGCATAGGATAGTCACATTAAGAATTTTTTTCCATCCCTGCTGTGATGGGAGTTTTGTTTGGCAGAAATGCCATACAAAGTGGTGCATAAAAAAAAAAAAAAAAACAGAACAAAGATTAAGTTATGTTTCTCTTTCCTGTTGACTCTATTTCCTTGATTTCAAACCTGGCTGATCTTTATCTAGCACTGATATGTGATTTGAGGAGCTCAGTTGTGCCTTTTTAGAGTTGTCTTCTGTCCTGCCTTTTGAAGGATGATGGAACAAAGTGGGTTTAGGGGATTTCCATCCACCCTGACAAAAATAAGACAGGGAAGGGACTGATTATTTAGTATTTAAAAAAAAAAAAAGCTATAGTTACCACTTCAGCAAAAAGCAATTGATCACCAATAGTGAGAAAACATTGTTTAGTCACAGCACACAGACCTTGAGGGATTTATGAGCAGCTCCAAGCTCACCTCTTGACTTCAGCTGGAGACTGGGTGACGCATCTGAGTACCAGGATCTGACTGATAGTGTCCTGTGCAAACGAATTTAGAGATTTTCTCAGCTTGTATTCATATTCTACAAAAGGTAAATATCCCCCAATTAAACCTACTTGGAGCTGAATTATCGACTTCAGCTTTGAAGTGCAAATGAGCTGAATGAAAACATAGACTGCGACATAGAAGCTATTCCTACTAGCTGATTTATAGTGCATTAACTGTCTAGTAAGGAAAGCCTTCTATTGCTATGGATTTGTAATCCCCCTGTCCAATTATCCTGAAGATGAAGGCAAAATGCCATCCAGTGTATGAGGCAATCAATAGTGGTCATTTCTTAAAATTCTTTACTTCTCTTTCTTTCCAGCAATTCAGGTTACAGGGGTCTTCCATAAATTGCTCTTTCATGGTTTATCAGCCCTGCTGTTTCTAAGAGCCAGACTTAGGGACTACAGTTATGAAAATAAACTGCTGTAAACAGCCCTCCAGTAGGTTAAAACTATTGGTATTTATGGTGAATGGAAACTTCTTTAGAAACTTCTAATCACCATTGTCTCTCAGACTGAAACTGATCTCTGACTAAGTAAATTTGTCATGAACTGGCTAAAATATAACACTGTTTAATGATTTTTTTAATTAAATAAATAAATACAAGCATACATGATGCCATACCATATGAACAGCTCAAGCACTCGATTCTTCCATTATTGTTTGCTAAAGGGACTTATTTCTTCATGCAGTACTATTTCCAAACTCTCATCTGAAACAGAAGAGGAACCCTCTCATTGCATCACACCTCTTGTTCCATCTTCTATTTTCAGGCATTTATTTTAATCAGTGGAAAACTTCTTGGCCTCATCAGTTCTGTATTACCATATAAACTCTTTTTGCTGCTTCCTAGAACTTCCAACATGAGCACAGAGTTCAGTTTATTTGAAAAATCATGTTTAGTTCAAGAAAACACTGGCTATAGCACATTCAGTTTATTTGCTGCACTTGTGTTCATGTGTTTCTACCCATCTATACCTGATAAACAAGCCATTTCTTTCACTTTAGAGACAGCTAAATAAAGATACAACAATTGAGGGTCATGCCCCAGGTGTAATTGGAGGACGTAGCCCCCAGCACTTATAACCAGTGGAAATCAAGTTATTAAAATCATTGCAATGCAGGATGAGAACAGAGGATTGAAGAATGGTTTGGGGTGGAAAGGGCCTTAGACTTCATCTAGTTTCACCCTCACCACCCTGCCATGGAGAGGGCAAGATCTCTCTCATCCTCAATGCTTGTGTAAATTTTGGCACCATATATGCTATTCCCTCCCTAAACTGCTAGTTTAATGTTAAAAATAAAGACAATGAGGAATGGCTGCCTGCAATGAGGATATCTAGCATGCACCTGTCTGAAATAAGATAAAAAATAATTCTAACCTTTCTATCAAAAGGAAGGCAGCTGGCAACTAAAGAGTCACAGTGACCAATAAGGCATTTTTTAGGAATTAATGCCAATGTCATGATTAGACAATGAACTTCCAAGGAGTTCCAGCCTCTTAAAAACATCAAATATGTGTTCTAGAGTGATTTGGGATCTTGAAATGGTCATAGCCTTTATTATTTAAATTCAAATAAGATCACAGTGGTATCTGGAAACAGAAATATTGTACATAATTTTGCGCAAAATTACAGTTGTTATGATGTTTTCCATTGAGGTAAATGATCTGTGTTGGGTGGAACCCAGATAAATCAGTGTTCAAAACTGTATTAAATTCCAATTGTCTTTGTTCTGTGTGGACACATCTAAAGATATTATAGACTGTGCAGTAAGGGAAATGCCCTGATCCATCATTGGGTTTTTGTTATTCTGGCAATTGAGGTACATGCATAGTTGTCTCTATAATATGGAAGGTTTTCAAAGTTATTAACAATTTTCAATCAAAAAGGTAATTTACAAAAAGGATCTACTTTACAGATTAAACCCAAGAATAATTGTGGCTCCTTAGCCAAATTCATCCAGGAAATCTGGATGTGTTCAAGGCATGAGATTCTGTTTTCAGAGTCCTTCCTATGGGCACGGATAGTCCCATAGTTTTGCCTGAGAATCACAGGAGAGAACCTGAAATTCAGTTTTAGTAAGTGATCCTTGCATTTTCTTGAGAAATGCACCATTCTGTTTGGGCTCAGTCCAGAACAAATTATGTAGGTAAAATGGAAACATGGTTATCCGATTTCCAGGAGAATTTTTATCTGCACTACTCTATAAGGCTTTTGCCTAACTTCAAAGTTCAGATGTTACTTTGTAAAGGCAGAATTAATTTTCTTGATTGCTAATCCATCACCACTAAGTATGATGCATATGGTATCAAGCATAGGTATTTCTGCTATCATTAATTGTGGCACATTGTCACAACCGATAAGGAAATGCAATGTGAGAACAAGAAAACAGTCGCTGGATTTGGCAGCTTACCCTTGTTTTCCCAGTCACCATGGCAGGTACCAACCGAAACCCTTAACTCAGGAGGCTGACTGTGTGAATAAACGAGGAAAAGAAACTCAGGACTTGGAGAGCATCAATCATTCAGCTGTGTTGTCTCACACTCTGTTTGCAGTGCTGTTGTTCAGTGAAAGATAAAGATGAATAGGTCTGAAGAAGGAGGGGTGTCTGTAAAATATCCTAATGCTCAGGAGCAAAGGCATAGCTTTTGGCCCTGAGACTTCTGCTAGAGAAAAGGGGAGGCAGTGACACAGAGGGTGAGAGAAGGAAATTAGCATGTGCTAGATAAAAGAGAAATCAAATAAAGAACTGTGGTTTAAATGGCTGGTGAAGTGCAGCTGAAATGATAAGTATCATATGACAGACAGGAAAGGAAATTAACACAACATAAGTTAGCAGGGTAGAAAATATCTGGATCCAAGCCCAACAGCAGGTAGAAATACTCAGGTCAGGAGGAAAAGAATAAGCTGTCTTTGAAAAAGTAAATCATAATGTGAAATGCTAGGGACATCTTTTAGAAAAAAAATCCCAAAAAAACCCTGAAACAACCCCAACCAAACTTTTCTGTTTCAGTTTGTTTTACAGGGAGAGAATAGAATCCCTGAAATAGCTGTGAATTACAGATTAAATCATTTTGTTATTAAATAAAAAAGTCAATGGAGATAGATCCTTTGAGATTGTACAGCTGCTCCCCAGAGTATCTCCATAATATGGCAAGCTTATATAAGCAGGGAGATAAGGAGGTGAATCCTGTATTTTAAAAAACAGTAGAAGTTATTATTATTATTATCCTTGATGACCCCCAGTGTAATGCAGACCTAAAACAGCACAATCATTCCTGCATTAGATGAAGAATGAGTGTTAAAATTTTTTGGACAGGGCTGCAGCCCACATTGCCCCATAGGAAGCCTCTCATTAATTCATCCAGGCATCTCAAAATGCTATTGAAATATCTTCCAGTTGGGAGACAGAGAAAAAAAAAATAATATTTTAAACTATCTTAACCCTTCTCTTTTACTGCTTAATTGTGAGATGAATGTTGCATCACTCAGTAGCACAACATAGATTTCTAATGATTTTGCATTGCTATTGTTTTCAGTATTAAGGAAAACTTAATCTCACAGAGCAGACTCTGGATTAGGTTGCCTTCTTTTCTCCTGATTTACTAGATGACAGGTTTCCTAAGGTTATGTTACAATTTAGAACCAAGACATGGAATTGGCCTGGCTCTCCTGACTTACTATCAATTTTGGTATTTTTTTAACTCTATTAGGTTTTTTCTTTTTTTTCCTTTCTAAATGTGGTCTTATTGAGTCAATTCTTGACATTTCAGTAAAAAACCAGGAATAGACCTGCAAAATACTTGTTCCTATTCCACACTGAACTCTGTTCTGCAGACCTGCACTCCTCAGCTCTGTATTTTGAAGGGGCAAATTGCAGGTCTCTGCACTGGTGTCTTCCAGAGTGTATTTCCCACTCTCCTCATAGGACCTCTTCTTCTTATTTCTCTGCTGGTTAATGCTAAACTATTTTCCTATCACAAATCATTCATGCTCATCCTTCTGTAACTTTATGAATCTTCAGCTGCTTCATATATCTTAATTTAAGTGAGCTAAAAATAGGTGTTCTGGGATGAGGAAGCAAAATAGATGCCATAACAGTGCTGCAATAATAATAATATAGTAATAAAGCAACCATCATAATAACAATAAACAGTGGTAATATTTTCACTATTTAAATGACACTTAATAGATACTGAATGACATAATAAACAAAAGATACATTATATGATGCATGATATACTTTTTCTGACATATCTTTAATTTAGGCATTTTAAAATATAAACTGTTTAAATGCATATATATGTGTGCATGTTTTGGTTAGGGAAGAGCCTCAAAGATTATGTAATTCCAGTCCTAAGTAAGCTATATCTACTTTACAGAAACAAAACAACACATTTAAATAACACCAAATTTATTCAAGTCACTTTTTAAAATCCAGCCTTATTTTCTGGATCTCTCACATATGTTCTGAAGCAGATAAATATCTTTAGATTCTTTAGTAAGATCAGAAATATACCCAACATATGTGTCATCTTGAGATGCATTCTGGTCCACGGAGGAATTCGTTACTGAAGGAACAAAAAGAAGGAATCAGAGTTTCAGCTGGTTTTAAACAGGAATGGTTTGCAAAGTCTGATATTAAGAGCAACACTGAAAAATAATCAGGAAATCCCAAGCAAAGTTAATTTTCTTTGGCACAATGTTTTGCTTAAAGTTGGGCTAAGAGATAACCGCAAGAGAGGAGAAGGAATCAGTAAAGGGTTTCTGTGCAGCCAAATTAATGTTGCTACGTGTAGCATGATGTATGTGTACTTTTGTATGCATTTAAATGGACAGAGCAGAGGGGCTGCCACAATCTTTAATCTGAAAAAATCCCCAAGTGTCTGAAGGACTCAGCAAAGTGATAAACTCAGAACGACACAGGGAAGCTGCTTCTGGGGTGAAATGACCAGCAACAATTTGAGGGCCTGGTCCTCTCTGAAATAGATGTGAGTCTTTTCATTCATTGACTTCTGCAGGTTTGGATCAAGCTAACAGCAGGGAAGCATAATTTAGCTAGCTGAACATGCGGAAGAAATTCAGAGGGAAGGAATTCACTGAGCCTTACTGGCATGTGGCCATGTGCTCTGGAAGTGACCCCCCCCACCCTGCCCTGGCTTTCAGAAAAAGATGAATAGAAATGATCACGGGAGGCCAAGGCCACAATTTTTGAATGACCCTGTAAAGCCACCCTTCCACCAGCCTCATGTGTCATGTACACTCAGTGGACAAAAAGATGCAGATACACATCAAAACAGGCTTTTGTGTAAACTCAATATTATTATAGCATACAAAAAAGAATGTAATGTGGAGCAAAGCACCATTTTAAATGCATACTAATTAAAGTGGGAAATTACCAAACATGAATTCACTTACCACTTCATTTACCATGTTACACTATAGATCTGGTAACCTTTATATTCAATAATAAAATCCGTGACTAATTCCTAAAATAAACTCTGAAAACAAAAGCAGTTATTTGCTGAAACCTAGCATATGCCAGAGAAGCGCATTAATAGAAGCAGTTTCCAAATTATTTTGGAACACATTAAATCCTGTGAGCCTGATCCACGTCTGGTGTAAATTGGCATCTTCCTCATGACTTTAAATGAATTAATACCACTAGGGATTTTGCTTTTTGCACTCTATGGGTTTTTATTCATTTGTATGGGTTGTTTGCTGGGGGTTTTGCTCATTTCTTTTTTCTTTCTTCCTTTTTTTCAGGCAGAACACTGCTTCAAAACAAATATATTTAAATCTCTCAGGAAGTCCACACATGAATGTTAATGTATTAAAATAGAAAATATTTTGTCTTTTCTTATATGCTACATGCATGAAAGAACAAGGGCCTCCTACAGGTCTTCCCAATTCCATGAAAGTCTATGTTAGATTATTTTCAAAGTTATGCGTGCATGAAAAGGGATTTTATAATTCTTCATCTCCTGAGTGAATTTGTCCCTTGCCTGTTGTACAGGGATTAAACTTCTTGTAAGCATTAAATGCTCTCCCTTTACTGCAACTGAAGAGCAAGGAGGATATTTTGATTCCACACAACTTGTTGTCTCACTTCTCTCACCTCTGCTGTGCACAGAAGTCCCTTCCTTTCCCTTTGGGGTAACCATCAAAAACTGTCCCACTTCATCAGCAATACATTTCTTGAATTGCAAATAAATTCCAAGTGTGTTTGGCATAGGGTGGAAAGCACAAAGAAAATGACAAAATAAGACAAATTGTAAACAAATGTGACAAGCTGAATAGAAAATGAGAAAAACAGGTGCAAAGCTGGCATGGCCTTGCATGAATATTACTCACAGCAGAACTGAGAAAATGTCTGATTCACCTTCTTTCCTCTCCCCCACCACTTTTTTTTTCATTCTTTTTTTTCCCACTAGACCTGAAAGCTGTCTAGCTCACTTGTCAGATAAGGTTGTGTCCAGTGTTTGTATGCTGCATAAACTTTGTTTTTCCTGAAGAAATCCAGGGTTTTAGATTCCACACATCAAAAATCTGAGCAAAGAGTTACTGTGAGAAAAAAAAAACAACCTACTCTGCAGTGTTCTCTCATCATAATTTTCATCTATTTGCAGTTCCCTTAGTCACCAAAGACCAAGTATGTCCATTATCAGCATGCTAAGACACTCCCAGGAGAAGGAGAGCCCTGGAAACTTAAAAGTATTGTTGAATTTTCTTCTGCCTTATTGGGATTAAGTGTTCCTTGATGGTTCTAGATTCTAACTCATCTCCTAAGGAGTTAAATGTGGGGATGTGCTGATGCTTTTTAAAAGGATTTTTTTCCCATCAAGTGTTTCCTTCATCTTAAAGGACAATTCATCACATGCCTAAATTTTAATTGTGTAGTTACTGCTGGTGATAACATTTTCAATTTTCATATATTTTTATTCTTCTACTGTCATCACTCCATGAAATAGCTGATGGTCTCCTACTGTATTCTATTGTCTACATCAATAAGGCAAGAAATATATGGGTGTGTATATATATATATATATATAAATATATATATAAGTTTTTGGCTGATTGACTCATTATG
>VXAC01005341.1:55214-72492 GCA_013399225.1 Rhipidura dahli
AAAAAAAAGAAAGCAAGCTTTACAGAGTACCTGCTTGAAAATCACAATATAAATGCAAATAGTCTGGTATTGAGAATCTCTTGATTAAATACTACGGAAAAGTAGCAATCGAATAAAAATTCATTTTTTTAAACTGCACTTTTTAACACCAGTATTATCATCTTAGCCAAAAGACATGAAACAAGTCCAAATTGTGATTTCCAACAGCCCTGATAATCCAACTTAAAGTGGAAAACCAAGAAAAAAAAACAAAAACAAAAAATCAAAACAGAACTAAAAAATACCCAAGCATAAAAATATAAAAAACCAAACCTATAAACAAAAGCAAGCCTTGTAAAATAAACTTTCCTAAGGCTCCTCAGGGTCAAAAAGAACAATAAATATATACTATATAATAGTAGTAGTTTAATATTTTTATTGATGACATGCATGAGGGTATTGAGTCCACCATTAATAAATTTGCAGACGACACTAAGCTGGGAGCATGTGTCGATCTGTTGGAGAGTAGGAGGGCTCTGCAGAAGGACCTGGAATGGTTGGATGGATGGGCTGAATCCAATAAGATGAAGTCCAATGAGTCCAAGTGCTGAGTCCTGCATTTTGGTCACAATAACCCCCTGCAGTGCTAGAGGCTGGAGACAGTGTGGCTGGACAGTGCCCAGGTAGAAAGGGACCTGGGGGTACTGGTCGACAGCCAATTGAACATGAGCCAGCAGTGTGCCCAGGTGGCCAAAAAGGCCAATGGCACCTGGCCTGTATCAGGAATAGTGTGGCCAGCAAGACCAGGGAAGTCATTCTTCCCCTGTACTCAGCACTGGTGAGGCTGCACCTCGAGTGCTGTGTCCAGTTCTGGGCCCCTCAGTTCAGGAAGGACATTGAGACACTTGAGCGTCTCACCCACCAGAGGAGGGTGACAAGGCTGGTGAGGGGCTTGGAACACAAGCCCTGTGAGGAACAGCTGAGGGAGCTGGGGTTGTTTAGCCTGGAGTAAAGCAGACTTGGAGGTGACCTTATCACTCTCTACGACTTCTTGAGGGGTGGCTGTAGTGAGGTGGGGGTTGATCTCTTTTTCCAGGCAACAACTGACAGAACAAGAGGACACAAGACTTAAGCTGTGCCAAGGAAGATAAAGGTTGGATATTAGGAAGAAGTTTTTTACAGAAAGAGTGATAAAGTACTGGAATGGTCTACCCAGGGAGGTGGTGGAGTCACCATCCCTGGATGTGTTTAAAAAGAGATTGGATGTGGCACTGGGTGCCATGGCTTAGCTGAGGTGTTGGGACATGGGTTGGACTCAATGATCTTGAAGGTCTCTTCCAACCTGGTGATTCTGTGATTCTGTGATAATGATATAAAGGATGGCTGTTGCTCAAGTAGTACAAAATAGTCATTACCATAAGCTGACCAGGAAAAATAGGAAAAGCAGAATTCCATAGTAGCACCTGTTTAAAAGGTGAAAGGTCATAACTAAGATCTACGGTTTTGAGATAAAAGACTTCCATTTTACAGAAAATGGTTCTCTTGAAAAATTAAAAAAGTAGAAGGTAATGTTATCAAGAGAAATTCTGAAGTCTTTGTTGGACCCAAAAGGCAAAGTCGCTAAATCTCTATTGTGTATCATACTTGAGAGGATTTATGACTTTGGATAAGCAGTTCTGTAGTCTATCAGAAGGAAAGGAATAGATGGTACCAAGGCCAAATTTGTGCAAGGAAGCGGGAGAGAATGAGGAACATTATTAAAGCAGATAGTAATGGAAATCTATGAGAAATCTGAATAGAATTACAGGTGAAATTATTAAGTCCCCTTCCAGACTGAAACATTGCTCCCTTTCCTTCTTTCAAACTGAAATGTCCAGCAGGTGGGCCACAGGTGTTGGAGTTTTATCTTTCTTTCTATGCCAAAAGATTCTAAAGAACTTGAAAGAGCACCTCAAAACCAGTCCTGTTAGACGTGGGTGACAGGTCAATCTGGGATGCTTTTTGGGAAAGCTGTCCCCTCATTGATATGGCAGTGAGGATTTACAGCTTCCAGAATGTGCAGGGCTCAAAAAGTACTGGCTCTCATCCCTAGCAAAATTATTCATCGCCTCTTTGCTCAGTGACAGCCTTAGCCAACCAACCATCCATCAACATGTGGCTACCCATATGTCTTCCTGCACATCTTTTCCTATATAAATACCTATATTTGAGATGGAAGAGTAGACAGACATCTGTGTGAGAGCAAGGGTCAGCAGCTGGACTGCTTTTGTATGTTTATGCAGATGTTCCCCTATTCTTCCTTCTCTACAAGCTTCTCTGACTATTTGATTGACCTTTATGGTCACTGAATATTCATTTTCCTAGAACTTCAGTGACATTTTAGACAGCTTGGATATCCAGAATACAGCACACACCCTACAGTCAACTCGTTATATTTTGAAGATACAGCTGAAGCCTTATGGTATAAAAAAATAAGATTGTAAGAAATAAAGTAAGTTGGAGAGTTCTTTTTTTCCTTCTTTTTTTTTTTTTTTTTTTTTCCCAGTTATTTTTCCTGTAAATTTTGTAATCTTTCTCTCTAAGGAAATATATTGATAGACTACTTATTTTCGAGTGTGATCATGAGTTACATGATTTACAGTTGGGAAAGACATTTACCCGTAAGGAGATAATAAGCAAGTTATATTGCCACTTTATGTTTTGAAACTAGTGTGTGTTTCACCTGTTACACTGGTTTGGTCTGGGATAAAGTCAATTGTCTCCACAGTTCCTTTTATGGAGTTATACTTTGTATTTGTGATGGAAACTGTTGTTAACAGAAGTTTTACTGATTGATGAGCAAAGCTTAGACAGCACCAAGGTATCTTCTACCTGCATTAATTAATTAGGCTGGGGATGCACAGGGAGATGTGAGGTGACACACATGGGACAGCTGACCACCCAAATGTCCCCAGGCATGTTCCATAACCTATGGTGTCATGCTCAGCAGTAATAGCTGGGGGTAATGGGAAGAAGGTAGGGTAGGGACATTCAGAGTGATGGCATTTCTCTTCCCAAGTAGCCATTCCATGTGATGGAGCCCTGGTGTTCTGGGGATAACCAAGTACCTACTTGCTGGTGGGAAGCAGTGAGTGAATTCCTTATTTTGCTTTCCTTGCTGACATAGCTTTTGCTTTTAAGCTCTCTTTATCTCAGCCCATGAAGTTTGTCACTGTCCCCTTCCAGCTCCTGTCTGTGGGGTGCTCTCTGGAGTTAAACCACAGCACCTTTTCTAAACCTGGGTAAGAAGGAACAGCAAGGATGGAGGTATTAGATTTTATTACCTCAATAATTGCCACAAACCACTACCACAAATCTCTCCTAAGTACTTTATAATCTACCTCGAGTCAAACAAGCTTGTTTTTGTAAACAAAACCATGAGGATATTTCATCCCAATAAAATTAAATATTCTGTCTAAAATTGTCATCAAGGATCATGTGACAAATGTTCTAACTTTCCATTTTTAGCCTGCCAACCTGCAATACTCAATAACTGTAATCAGGCTACAATTTAATAATAAGTGTTTGTTTTTCTGGTGTGTAGCTCACTGGGGATCCAACAGGGTGACAAGGACTGAAACCTGTCTAAGCAATATGTCTATGAGCAGTACCCAGAGCTGAGCACCAGATGCCTCTGTCAGCTTTAGAAACCCCTGCATCATTCCCATGTTAACCTTACCACCCCATGGAATAACTACTCAGTGTACTAAATCTGCTAAGCAAGGACTTTGCAATTCCAATCCAATAGAAATGAATAAATATCTGACTGCTAAATGAATAGTCTCTCATACATTAAGCCAGTAAGCCAAAAAAAGTCATTATAATGTATGCATTTAAATTATAATATACAAATATACAAAAGGGAAGATAGGCATCCATTGAGACCAGAGAATTGATTACATGGTTAACAAGTGGAATATTTATAGGTCATTATTCATATTAATACTAATGGTTCTTTTGTGCTGCTTTCCTCCATTCTATTGTAAGACACAATGAAGTCAGCAGGTTCATTTCCTTTCAATAATCCACCCTCTACCTCAAATTTACCCTTGCATCCACCATTCTGCGTTCTCCTGAATAACCTTGCCTAATATAGTTTCAATTTAAAAAGTAAGTGTTAAGCTGGGAAATGGATAAAAGAGGAAACCACTACATATAAGCATGAAAGTTCACTGTGCATTATTAACAGTCATAATAGTACTTTGCATTTAATTCCCTTCCTGTAAGGGGATTAAAACATTTCTAATTATTAATCAGTATTAAACAGTTTATAATTACCTCTGCAAGAAGGTAATTATTAATACACCCATTTTGCAGATAATCTAAACCACAAAATAACTGTGCAACTTTGCCAAATGGCACAAAAAAAAAGGAGCCAAGAAGAAGAAAGGTTATGTGTCCCATCCCTTGTTCTTGTTCTAGCTTGTGTACTAACAATCCATTCTTGGGAAGAGAGATTCTGCCTGCAGAGTGCCAGTCAATAAAGAGAGGAAACTGTTATGAAAGTTGTGTCAGTTTAAGTATGAAAATATGACCTCACATAGTGCAAAACTAAAGAACCAAAAAAATAAACCCAAACCACCTCACACATGTTTCTAGGCATTGTTGACAAAAACAATTTAAACTCCCCCCCCCCTTTTTTTTTTTAAGCTAAGGAGTTTTAAGTCCCATATTTCAATTTCGGAGATTTTTTACATATTTTATTTAATGTAACATAGTATATATTCCAACGATGCACTGACTTGCACCTAACTATAAATTCCTCTACTAAATAAAGGAAGGTCCCTCCTGCTAAATATTAATTTAAATGTGTTGACTCCAACACTTTCTCTATACATATTAGTGCTAGTCAGAATTTCTACTGATGCACATGCATCTCAGGACTACATTTAGTTCATGTGTCTTGTTTTCCAATTGGCATCTCATAGATGAGGGAACTGAGAGCAGCTCCAATCTATTACCTTCATACTGCCATCATTCTTTTAATTCCTGAGAACACACCAATCAATGCAAAATTAAAGTAAAAATTTGAATGAAAATGAAAAGAGCAGGAATGAAAGAACAAATAAAGAAGGGGAAAGGAAAAAAAAGAAAAAGAAGAAAAAGAAGAGGAAAAAAAAGAAAAAAGAAAAAGAAAAAGAAGAAAAAGAAAAAGAAGAAAAAGAAAAAGAAGAAAAAGAAAAAGAAAAAAAGAAAAGGCAAAAGGAAAAGAATAATTGAAAAGAAAATTTACAGTATTAGGGGAAAGAAAAAAATCATTAATTGATTGTTTGTCTGTCAACAGGAATTCTACAAATCTCTCCAGATTCTCCTTCTAGTTATGTGTTGTATAACTCAGTTTTCTGACCTTGTTTCCTCGTGTGTAATGTGGAAAATGACACTACACTCCTTCACCTGAATGTTATGACCCTTAAATACTAATTTTTGAAAGACTATTGGAGATTAGTTGAAACAAAAAAGCCTCTCTGATGAGGAGTGGCTGAGGGAGCTGAGAGTGTTTAGTCTGGAGAAAAGGAGGTTTACAGGGGACCTTCTCACTCATTACAACTCCCTGACAGGTAGGTGCAGCCAGCTGGGTGTTGGCCTTTTCTCACAGGTGCCAAAAGATAGGATGAGAGGAAATGGCCTTAAGTTGTAACAGGGCATGTTTACATTGGGTATTTGGTAAAATTCTTCACTGAAAGGGTGGCCAGGCATTGGAATGGGCTGACCGTGGAAGAGATGGAATCACCATCCCTGGAGGTGAAGATGGGTACATGGTTTAGTGTTTGACTTGGCAGTGCTGGACTACTGGTTGGACCTGAAGATCTTAATGTTTTTTTCTAACCTAAACAATTCTATTATTCTAGGAAACTTGCTTAAATATACATATTATCCCAACACTAAGTAACTACCACATCAGTGCATGTTGAGACTCACAAATTATTCTGCAATTATTTATTCTCCTTATTATTGAGTCTGAGTACTCTGTCAGTAAAATCACAGTGCCTACAAACCTGAAATGGGGGAAGACAGAACTGTAAATATTCAGGAAAGAGCAAAAGGACATTTTGTAGTATTCCTGGTGTGCAAGGTTAATGCCATCTTCAAAAAGTTAAAGGAAGTAATATAATATTTTTTAGTGGAGTCTCTCACATCTCATTAGCAATATCTTATCCGATTAGCACATTAGCAACATTCCTTTGTATTACATTAGCATTCATATCATATCAGAATATATTGTTGCTAATACTATGTTACAGTCGTATCATATTAGTGACTTTCATATCAAATTACTGAGAGAGGATACTAATAAGACATTCAGATTCAATTAGTAAGGTAAGAGAATTCCCTTTCTTCCAAGTCACTTCCAGCTTTGCTCCTAAATATAAGCCAATGATATGCATCAGTGGAGTAATCCTTTTACCATCTCAAAAAACTTCACCCTTCAGAAACCATGTCTGTAGAAAGAAAGAATTGGAAATTGAGTCCTGTGTTCCTATCTTTCTAAACTCTGTGATCTTTCAAATTCCAGGGATGCTGAAGGGAAGAGAAAACTCTCTCATTAGGCACAGCCCTATTGCCTTAGCTGACAGATAGTGCTGTTTCCTGGGGTGTGTGTCGTGAAGCAGAAACCAGCATTTTGCAGGACCAGGCATTTGGGTGGTGTGTTACAACAAGGACAGAAATGCAGATTTATTTATTTTAGATTTCCTTCTCACTTGAAAAATCCTACTTAGTAACCTCTGCTAAGGAACACGATGAATTGCATTAATCTAAATTTTGAGAATTTGAAATTAGTACTTTGCAAGTACTGATAGGCTCCCAGCATTAGTGTGCAATGCACAGCAATTTAGATGGAAACCTGCTCAGAAATGCAGTTTGAAGAGGAGGAACGTGCTTTGGTAAAAAACATATACCTAGGACTCAAGTAGATGAATGGAATCCAAGATGTAAGATTGCTAACTTTGTTATTACCTTCAGTTTATCTGTGTTCACCACAGGCATTAATTTACTGTAAGTGAAGTGGGACTTTGGAAACTGCTTCTTCTCCATCTTTCCCCATTAGCTGGCCGTTACAGTAAGTGATTCCAGCATTATGATACCTGAATAGTTATGTGCCTGTCCAGAGCTCTTCCCCTTTAACCACGACAGTTGCCAGTCTGTGAGCTTCTGCTGTGCCCTATACATAAAGCTCAGTTACAGAGGCTGGCTTTCCCCCAGAGGATGCACTGCGATCTCCACACACTGAGGCTGGTGTGATGTATTGAAACAAAAGTATTCCCTAGGTGTCTGTACAACTCCAGGGACATAGCTACTCTTCTTGCTAGCTGGAAGTCCTGGCTGCGTACTGCCTTTTCCCACCTTTGAAAGATTTCCATCAAGGGCCAAGTCCATGAGCATCCGCTATGATATATCTGGCAGTCAGTGAGAAGAAACTGTAAACCAACTGTATCTTTTATGCCATCCATGAAGTAGATGATGATTTACAGCATCTCCCTCTCTCAAAGCAACAGTGAAATGTATGAATGAAATTTTAACTGCCTTTCTTTCATGTAAATGTACATGCCCATGCTGATTGTTAACTCCATGAAGTGAATTACACAGACAGTGCATACTAATGAATTGAGTAGTATCTCTGCTTAAGTCTTCCCAAATTAAAGTTATATTCATTAAATGACATTCAAACCTTTTCCTGATACAATATGGCATCACCATTTTTCCAGCAATAAGCTCTTGACAAAGACCTTGTAAGTCATGAGTGGAAGTTATCTGAGTCTTATCTCTTGTGAGCTGGATTCTCTGCATAATGCAGGCAGGAGCAAAACAATCACTGTATTTGATCATATAGAGATTATACATTTGGACTCTATCTTTTATTAATGTTGGTGGTATTACCTATTGCTTAACTTAAACTTGGACATTTCAACCTAAAGTTATTGTGGATCCTGTTAATTACACTGCTGTTATAATTATTTTTTCTATGATCTCCTCTCCTCTCCTCTCCTCTCCTCTCCTCTTTCCTGAACTTCCTTTTCCTCCCCTAAATTAATTTTTTGTGCACTGCTCACCTTTTAGAGAAATAGTGCGTGTCAATTTAAAATGTCTTGTTATCCATTGCCTAAATCGACTCCTTAGAGTGTTTTTTGTGAAGTTGAATTTTCTCAACTTGAAAAATACTCAAAATTACATTTTTACAAATTAAACACATGTTCAGTTACTAAAAATATGGTACAAATATCTTAAAAAAAAAAGAAAAGAAAATTGTTTAATTTGCTTTTACTTTTCTGATTATCAGACTCCTGCTCACACGTAGTGCACTGCAATATGCTGTATTTTTTTTACCACTGATGTAGGGTAAAGAGGTCAGGCATCTTTAGGCACCTATATCTGTCAGCAGATGTGTTCTGCAAGGATGAAATGAAACTTATTTATATTTCATCCATTTTCCTTTGGATGGACATAATTAAGGAGAAATAGGTAGCTTTTTTCTTAATCAGAAATTGTATTGTTACCCATCAACAAGTACCACATACCTGAAAAAATATTGTAAATTGCAATAATTGCAAATCACCTATACCATCAAAGCTTTAACCTAAAAATAGTGCAAAAATGCTATGGGTTTACTAAGCACTTAAAAAACTGATGTGAGTTCTGACTACTTGCATATTTATGTGTGATTAACAGGAAAATAACATGCTAGTCCAATAAATGAACTCTATACAGTATATTTTCAGTTTTGGAAGTGTTAATATAAGCAAAAGCAGAGCTCATGACTATCATAGAAGATCACAAAATAATCAGAGAGATTGCTCTCTATTTGAATGAATATTCATGAAAAAAATCCACCATTTGCATATCCCTAGTAATTATATTCTTCTAAAGTTAAATTTCCCCCAAAAGACTTATTGGAGGGTGGAGGATAATTTCCTTATAGTATAAAATGTTATAGACTTAGGTTAGATAACTGCCCTAATTTCAGCTATCCATTGGTGGCTATAATCCCGTAGAGAAGTTGGTAATGAGTAAATTTGTTAATTCCTTCCACAAAACAGACTCCATTTGCATTAAGAACTGATGTCTGGAATCCTTTAGCACTGCAAGTATTATATCAATGCCATTATTAACTACTAAGAGATGTAACCAACCAAGTAAGCTGGAAGTAATGTTTAGAAAATGTTTCAAAAGGCAAAAAGAATATATTATTTTCTCTGCCATACAAGATTTGGAACTTTTGGGAGGCAAGTCTTTAGACCAAAAAAAATAGAAAAAGAACAACTGAGACATTTTTTTCCTAACCAACTGTTATTATTTTAATTTAGAAAAAAACAAAAACAAAAACAAAAACAAACCAATAATAAAAGAGATCTGAACTTCAGTTTAAATTCCCCTGAGAAAACTGTTAGTCTTTTATTTTTCATTTCACTTTTAGGTGAAGCTCATGCTTAATGGCAGATGCTGTTTTCAATGTGAGGACAGAAAAAAAAAAGAATTGTGAAAATTCATCCTCAATAAAATAATATAAAATAAAATAAAAAATTCATTATTTGCTTGTTTGATGTAACTTCATTATAACCTTTACTTGGATGTCCACAAAGCTGTTTGCAATACAAATATTATGTAAAAATTCAGTGGCTATTTTGAGTATTTTTTGCATAAAAATGAAGCATGTCTGCCTGAAATATGTATGTTGTATACACAAGACATCATTATTTTCACTTTCTGTCAATAGTAAAACTGTGAAAATACTTTGAAAAGGGAAGAGACCAGCAAGAAATCTCTTAGAGTCATAATTTCTTGATACGGTTTTCAATAACTCATTATGCTCCACAGGAATTACCAATAAAACTTCTATTTAACATGACTATATTTTCTTTTGAAATCATTCTGCTAAACACTGTCTTCACGTATTCTGAAGTTTAGTAAGTGCATTGTATTGGCAGACTTATCTTGCCCTGGAAGGTGTGAAATCAGCATTTGGCTCCTGGTTGTTCTGAAGTCACCACTGCCTTTCTTTTGCTAATCATCTGACCTTTATATCACTTTACCTGCTCAGTCTGTTCTTTGTTAGAGGATTCACAGCTCTGTACTGCCTTTGAGATCTTAGTCAAGGAACAACTTTGCTCCTGGGGTATTAGGAACTGGGTTTTCTCTATATTATTTTGCCTATATTATTCCTAAACTCCAGACTGAAGAATCATCACCGAAGAGGTCAGTTTAGTGAGGTTTGGAGGCACTACACATGCAGCAGGGACAACCAACGAGCAAAATGAGTGGAGAAAAGCAACACCGGTAAAGCGGGTACAAGAAATTCAAAAACATCTCTTGGGAATGCTGCAATTTGAGATTTTAATGCCATGTTTCACTACATTCTCATGAATTCTCATCCTTCTGATTTTAGAGATAGCCTTTTCTTTTGTCAGTAAAATCCTTGATGCTGCAGCTTTTTGAGTTCTGGAACTAAGAAGTTTTGAATTATGTTAAGCCTGATGACAATTTTCCAAAGAACTGCAGTATCTAGTGAGGTTTTAGGTGAGAAACTTAATTTTACTTATTTATTTTTTCACAAGCACAAAGTTCTGTGATTATTGTTATTTACTTTGTCTGTTGATTTTGTAGTAGCTTTTCTGTGGTATTGAAATCATTCGGATAAAAGAATTCTAAAACATCTAAGTTATATAAATATGTATGGAGGGATACAAGCTGTTTGTATGCACAATAGTACAGCAATAAAAGCAATCTGTAAGCTTCTTTCAGAAGTGATCTCTTATAAACACCCACTGTTTAGTCATTTTTTTAATAATGTGATGGATGAAAATGTTTCAAAGCTGAAATACCAAAGAGATCTGCTTAAATTGAATCTGCAGATGGCAAAATAAAGCTGGAAATACATGAATAGTAAAGTGCCCATTCAATATATCTAACCACTGATACCCTGAAGAAGTGGATCATATAAGCATGATGCTAGCAAGGTCCTATAGCATGATGTGTTGATAAACTCCCCAGATTGGGAGAGTTTTGTTCAATCTAGACTAAAGAACTATTCCTAAGTGGTTCCTGTACCAGTTGCAAGAAAAACTGTATTTCTGTTACTGTCTTCACTGTTAAATCCTGAGACATAGTCTTTAGTCTTAGCTGTAAGCCTAGAGATCATAAAATGAATCATTGAACGGCTCAACTCAGAAGGGACCTTCAAGACCATCTGCTTATCATCTCCTCTGGATAGGAACACCTTCCATCAGACCAGATTGCTCAAGGCCTTGTCCAACCTGGATTTGAACACTTCCAGGGATGGGGCATCACTGAGTAACCTATGCCAGAGCCTCACCACCCTCACATAAGGAATTTCTTCCTAATGCCTCATCTAAACCTAATTTCTTTTTGTTTAAAACCATCCACCATTGTCCTGTCACTATCTGCCTCTATAACAAGTCCCTTCCCCTCCTTTTTTTAAGCCCCATTTAGATACTTCAAGGTGCTCTAAGGGCTTCCCAGTCTTCTCTTCTCCAGGGAATCCCACTTCCCTCAGCCCTTCTCCATAGGAAAGGTGCACCCACCCTCTGATCTGAGATGTGGTGTTGTGAGTTGTGTTAGATTAGATACATATTTTTTGCAGCTTTGTGTAAGCCCTCTTCCTGAGAGGTACAAAAGGGCAATGTGCAATGATATCAAAACCTACCATTTTGATTTGGTCATGTGTTCAACCCATCCTGCATTCACTTTAAAGGGTGGCCCCAAATATCTCCAGGTTAGAGTTGTTAGCTCAAGGAGGCTTAACCTGGCATGATACTTTAAGCACCACGGAAAAGAATATAATTAATGTGTTAATATATGAGGATGGAATGAGACAGGTCTTTAGATTGCCAATGTTAAAGCTTGTGAATTGGGTTGCCACAACTGTAATCAAGATTTTTCATTAGGTCTCTTATAATAATTAAAGGAGCTAAAGGCACTGAATGGAATTTGCAGGAAGACACTCTGTTCCCAATGAGCTTTGTAAAACTGGGAAGCTTAAAGTGGAATTCCTTCCTCACCCCAGTGTAATTCCTGTGATGTGAGGACACCAGAACTGCATTAGAATAAATCAGATGTTTGTAAGAAACAAATAATTTTCTGTGTGGTCATTTTTGACAGCAGGAAACTCAACATGGCTTTACACAGTAAAAGTAATTTTAAAACTTAACAGTGGAAAAAAACACATCTTGAACCTGGGGGAAAAAAAAAAAAAAAAAAAAAGCCAAGTCAAACCAACTAACCGTATTAAAAAAAAAAAAAAAACCCACAAAACTAAAAAGAAACCAAAACCAAAACCCACAGGAAAGCATAAAAATCAAAACAACAGAAGACTTTTAAAATTGAGCCAACTTCTTTTATATATCCAGATACTCTGGAGAGGATGTAATCAGTGACATATCTTTTTAGTGGGCAGCTGCTGAGACCTCATATACCTCATGGTACATGAGTTCAGCTCATATACCTTAGAATCAGAAAATACCTAAATTTGTTGTAAGTACTTTGGCCCATGGGAGATACTATTAGATGGAGTTTAAAGGTATAAAGCAAACACTGTTTTAAGTTCTATGGTACACAACCATGGCTAAAATGTAATTAGTAAAAAATGCTAGGCAAGAGCGTTGTGTGACCAGAACTATTCAATCAGAAAGTGCTGATTGAACATATATAATCACAATCAAAGCCTTTATTTAAATAGGGGTTACAGTCCTAATAAAACACAAAGGGAAATAGGGGCAGAGGGCTTCTAGACAGGTAATGAAAGAAAAAATTAAACTCATCCAATTACATCTGGGGAAAAATCCATTACCTATAACAGTGAGAGGACAGCCCCAGGAAAATTCAGATGCAAAACTAATAATGAAGGCGCAGTGTCCTTTCAACAGATTCTAAATGAGCTCTAATTTTCTTACATCCACCATTCCCAAACTATATAAATTTCAACTAAGCAGAAAAAAAGTGACATGCTAGCACAATTGTTATTCCAAACAGGCACAGCTGCTTGCTCACCTTAATTAGACCTAATCCCAAAAGGGAACCAATCTTTCCCTATTTTCTTCGATGAGCTCACCTGATTTACCTCAACTTTTCTTTTCTAATAGGTTTTGCCCTAACCTTTCAGCTATTGTCGTTTCAGAAATTCTAATGGGAACTGAAGAGCTGCAGCTCCCTTGTGCCAAGTTGTTTTATCCTTCTTTTTTTTTTTTTTTTTTTTAAAGCAAGTTTTTCCCAAATGTCAGAATCTTACTGAGGTGAAGAGGCATTTTGAGATGTGATGGGAGGGGGGGGAGAAACTGAAAATAAAGAGGGGAGGGGGGGAAAGTTGAACATGGTGTGTCACTTTTTAAAATCTTTTTTGTCTAAGATTCTGGGTCAAATCAAGAGCTTACCTGCAACAAAACCTCTGGGAAAGTGTGGATTGCAGAAAAGGCTGAGGTTAGCAGGATCTGCCCCCAGGGTGCTTCAGCAATGCGCAATATCTTGGTGCCTGGGTCACTGACCATTATGGGAGGAGAGTTCCAATACCCACAGAGGTAAGTGTAATATAGGGATCTGCTTATTTTCCACTATTGTGGACCTCCACAGCGAGCTAAGTAATCATACCAGAAGAATATAACTTTCTCATTAGTGCTCTAGATGAGAAAGGGCATGCAGAGGAACAGAGCAAGGTCTTGAAGGTCTTTCACTGTCAGTGTGTTCACTCTCCTAGCTTCATCTATTCCCAAGGTTTTCCATCCAAAGTCGGAACAAAGAAACACTCATTTTTCACAAGAGATGTCAGAGTTTATACTGTGGGCTCATTGATGAAAAATTGCACTGCAGAGAGTTTTTGAAACCACAACAAAATTTAGAGAAAAAGTTTCCTTGTAGCACAAATTGGTCATTAATGATATTATCATCAAGGTAGTTTTTGACTCGTATTTTGCTCTTTCAGAGGAAAGATACATTGGTGGATATAAATGCACTTTTAAATATAATCTCTTCTCTAACCATCAAAATACACTCCTGAAATGTATTTAAAAAAAACCACCTGCACATTTCAGTACTGTTCCCATACCACACCACTCTCCCATGTCTCTGAGTTTAAACTTGAATTTGCTTTGTCTAGTTTTGGGCATGTGGGGTCAGCTCATTTGGAACTGATGAAGATAGTCATGAATAAGAAATTAAAGGACCTAAAAGTATTTCCAGGAGACAGACCTATGTATATACACAGCCTCACCTGTGCCAAGAGATCATTTCACTGTTCCTGAGTTCTATTAATTCATGGTCGTTTGATTTCAGGGGAAATGCTTTGACTTGAAACAGTTATTGCAATTGAGAGATGAGAAAAATAACAGCATCTGAATATCCTCTCCTTATCTTGTGATAGTCCTTTTATAGCTTGTAGAGTTTTTGCACAAATAATTTGGAGTACCGAACTTAAAAAACACTGAAAACTTTTTGTAATGCAAAATTGCATTTATTTTTGGCTTTTTATTATATATATATACCAAGTATATTTCTAGATACACATTTCCTTTCCTTCTGAGAGACAAAGGGGAAAGCAATTAGTGAAGAATAAAAGGGAAGAAGAAAGAAAGGAAAAACATGCTAATTTGCACAGAATAAATTTTTTTAAATGGTTACAAATGGTAACACTTATTACAGGAAATACACAGACTTGTGACTAGTGTGCTCTAGGATTACACGAGTGTTTGTACAAATCCATTCTTAAGGAGTGAAACAATCCCCATGTTCCATTTACAGACAGTGTTCTTCAAAACCACTGAAAGAAGAAAATCACCTGCTGTTGTGTCTGTTGGGAGGATCTCTGGTGTTAAGTGTGCAGATAAACATTTGGTGCATTCCTTTCTTTTACTTGTCACAACTCTTTAATTTGAAATCTGCATATAATTTCCCAAGATTATGGAGTTTATTATTTTCAAATATTGTGTCAGAGAAATAAAATGCCCAAGAGAAGAGTAAGGACTTTTGTTGTTTGTTTGCTTCTTTTTACCCAAAATGTATCCGATTTTTGACCCCTTGCATCTCTTCTTGACTGCTGCAGTGCTCCATTGTGAGCAGACCACAGTCTCTCAGAGAAAGTGGCAAAAGGAAACACTCCAAAAGAGAGCAGGCAAAAGCAACAAGAATTCCCTCATGAATTGCAGCTTTAGTGAAATATTGACTCTTAACATGGCAAATTTTTTACCTGAATATTCACACTGCTCAAACTTCACATTATCTTCTTTGATGGTTCAGTCCCTTAGATTGACTGCTGTGGTATGGCCTGGTTCCTTCACTTCTTTAAATCCCTTTGTGAGTGCAGACGCAAAGCTTAAGAACTCTCCTCTCCACAGGGGAGAAAGAGATGTCCAGCCTTTTAAAAACATCTGAGGAATAAAGTTGTATAAATAGCCACTGACTTGTAAGGGGAAAAAAAATATTCTTGACAAAAAAGGCTGAGATAACAGGTCATGCTTACAGCCTAATGACTGACAAAAGGGGAATATTGCCATCACTCTAGTGAATTATTGATTTACTGCATGGAAAACTGAAAGCAGGGGACAGCAACAGAAGGTGGGATCCACAAGTGGAGTCACAGTGATTCCCAGGAGTTACCTCTGGAGCTGAAATCGCCACACCCACTTTATCAAGGTGCACCAGCATGGCAGCACAGCCACTTACTCGGGAAGTGCTGAGTTGTGAAGTCACTACACCTCTGGTGGCCTGAAACTGTGTCTCTGCTCTACTTGGTACACTGTGGACCTACCTGTTGACTCCCTTCTCTGGTGGGGAACACAGTGCTAGCCCAGCACTGTCCAAAACCATTGTTATCCCAAGTAGGGTTTTTTGTTTGTTTTTTTGTTTGTTTATTTGTTTGTTTTTTCTTCTCAGTAGAAGCAGTTTGCACACAGCTGTGCTTTCCATCTCCCCAGTACAGAAGGTTCTGGCAGACCAGAAAGTGTATTTACATTTTTTAAGTTTAGTTTTCTATTCCCTAATCCTTCTTTAGATGGGGCTTCCACAGGACAGAGAGGTTGAGTCAAGCATCTGCACATAATAGAATCTGCATCTGCAGATATGTGCATCTGCACATATCAAAGAATAAAACTCAGTAGGAATTCTTGCTCTCAGTGTTAGGAGACATAGTTTGAAGAAGGGTAAACTTGAACTCTAATCAATGTATGACTTCTACAGGAATTAATCTTTGCAAGAGGGAACAGAAACCAAGAAAATTCCAGGAGCTGAGCAAGGAGTTGCAACTTGCCATTTTGGAGCTTTTGTGACTCTTTCCCTTTTGTCAGTTTAACAAAACTTAATTACATTATATTCAGAAGAATAAGACCCACACTCTCCCCTTATTAAATGGCCATCATCATAGTGATTAAAGTGCTTTACTAGGGGTGAGAAATGTACATTTGAATCCGCTCCAAAGGATGAAGGAGCTGCACACATTCTATTAATGAAAAAATAAGTCTTCACCTTCTCTGTCCAGGATCTGTCCAGTCTAACTTTGAGAAGAGACATTTTGAGTTTTATTGTGAAAATTGCACTGCTGGATACCGTCCCCAGTCCCCACAACCAAACATGCATCGTCATTACTACCCTGTGATGCACCACAGATTGGGAGAGGAAAAGCTGTACTGATGGGACAACAGTGATGTCTGCTTGGCTTTTAACATCTTTGGGATGCCATCTGTCTGTAGCTTCAGTGTAAGTGTTCCTGGGGCTGACAGTGAATACCTGAATAAAGTACCTATTGATTTAACGCAGCAATTTCCTACATAACAGAAAAAAATTAGGACACCTTCTTATATAGGAAAGTATTTAAACACAAGCTTCATTTTAATTTAATTTTAAGCATGTTTAATACATTCCTGAATCAGGGCCACTTAGGTAATTGTGTGGCATAATTTCAACAGCCTACTTTAAAAGCACTGTGTAGCACCACAGAAATGTAATTCCCAGTGTCTGTTTAAGGAGGTGATCTATAGCTTAATGTTAGTATAATCGTCATTTGATGCTGCAGTTGCTTAGATTGTAACACTGTAACAGTGTTAAAAAAAAAGATAAATAAATACATAAAATAGCATAGTGTAAATTTCTCTTAAATTACCACTCCCCCTCTCTATGCATAATGCATCAAATGTACTTAGCACCAGTGAACCGGATAACACTTTTTTAGATGACTCACTATCTTCATGGTGGAGTCACATTCCATTGCAGAGAATAAAATGTGTTACCCTTGGGAGAAAAGAGATTTGAAGGGAAAAAAAAAAAA
>VXAC01005341.1:72533-86924 GCA_013399225.1 Rhipidura dahli
AAAAAAAAAAGAGGTAATAAGTTCGCATCCATTACTTTACGTGGTTCTTGTATTGGGTTTGCTTGGCCAGGTTTTGGTAGAGGGGGGGCTGCTGGGGTGGCTTCTGTGAGAAGCTGCCGGAAGCTTCCCTATGCCCAGTGGAGCCAGTGCCAGCTGGATCCAAGATGACCAAGGTGGTAGCACCTGTGGGATAATGTATTTAAGAAAGGAGAAATTTCTGTCCAGAAACTGATGCCACTGGAGAGCCCTGCAGCCGCCCAGGGCAGTGCAGAAGGAGGGGCAGGAGCTGCTCCAGGTTCTGGAGCTCAGAATCCCCTGCAGCCCCTGGAGCAGCCCATGGTGAGGCAGCTGTGCCCCTGCAGCCCAGGGAGGGCACGGGGGAGCAGAGATCCACCTGCAGCCCCTGGAGGAGCCCAGGCTGGAGCAGGGGGATGCCCAGAGGAGGCTGTGACCCCATGGGAAGCTGTGCTGGAGCAGGATCCTGGCAAGCCTTGTAACACCTGCAAAAAGGAGCCCAGGCTGAAGCAGGTTTCTTGGCAGAACTTGTGACCCTGTGGAGAATCCACACTGGAGCAGCCTGTTTCTGAAGGACTGACCCTGGGAAGAGATCCATGCTGGAACAGTGCTTCTGAAGGGCTGACCCCATGAGAGACCCTGGAGCAGTTTGTGAACAACTGCAACCCATGGGAAGGACTCTGGAGTAGCTTGTGAAGGACTGGCTCCTATGAGAGGGATTCCACACTGGAGAAGGGTAAGAGAGAGTATGAGGAGTCCAAACCCTGCAGTGGAAGAAGCAGCAGAGGTTACCTGCAATAAATTGACCTCAACCCATTTCCCTGCTCCCCTGTGTGGCTGTGGGAGAGAAGGAAGGCAATTCAGGAACAAAACTTAGCTCAGGAAGAAAAGAAGAGTAAGGGAAAGGTGTTTTTTGATTTGGTTTTATTTCTCATTACTCGTATATGATGGGCCTTAAATTAATTTCCTGAAGTTCAGTCTGGTTTTCCCATGACAGTAACTGTTTAGTGATCTCACCCTCTATCTCAAACCATGAGCCTTTTGTTATATTTCCTCTTCCTTGCCCAGGTGAGGAGGAGTGTGACAAAATGGCTTTAGTGGGCACCAGGCATCCTAAAGCTAAAGCTAAGGGAAACCAGCCCATTTCAGTAAAATTCAAATAATTTTTGACAAAAGTAGAGATTATTGTTGCTATTAGTACTATTATTCTAAAAAATGGTCTTTAGTCAGCTCAACAAACCATCTTGCAAATTGCATTACTTATAGTATTTTGCAGTGCAAATTTCTTTTTGGTTCTAAGATATGTATGTTTTGAAGGCTTATAATTAACCTACTTCAATCATTTATATTTTGATGCATTCATGTGCAACTCAAATAAAAAAAAAACATATTGATGCAACTAATTAAATAAAAGTAAAATCGTATAAAGTTTCATTATAACTGTAATTGATTTGTCAAATGAGTAATATAGCTAGATATATTACTCTGTTGACAAATTAAGTTAAAATGATAATGACACTTAGCTTAATCCTTATTTTTTATTGCATTCCTTCCAGATAATTTCTCATTTCTTACAAAAAAGGAATTCAACTTTTCTCTTTGGTGTCTCATAAATCTGTGGATTCAAATTAGTATATTAAAGTCCTTCACAATTTCTGTTTCTTTTAATTGAAGTAGAATAATTTACAGCAGTTAATTGGCTTTTGCCAAAGTTAATTTGATGGTAGTGATAGAATGCAGTCAAAATATGTCTATTGTCCATAGGTGCAATAACATTTAGATAAGTAGGTAATTAAACCACCTAGAATCCAGAGGTCTTCAAGTTTTCCTTCATCAACACAGAATTTGTTTTGGAGAACAAATTCCCTGGTTTGGGATTAACTGGTATGAGGCAATATATTTTCCGACAAGAGAAAGTGTGAAGCTCTAGGGAGGCAAGGAAGAACTGCCCACAGAGACCTAGGATCTGTGATGATAAGAGGTCAGTGATAAGTGAAGAACATGTAAAAGAAGAACAGTTATTGAGTGTTTCTCATAATAGAGGAACTTGAAAGCAAAAAGAAATCATAATGTTCAAAAACTGAAATGATACCATGAGGGTTGACCTTGTCTGCTTGCTGGATGCTGACCAAACCACACTCTCCCTCCTGCTCCTTCATAGAATAAGGGGAGAAAGAAAAATTAGAAATGCATACATTGAGACAAAAGCATTTTGATGAAAGAAATCAAAAAGCCACATGTGGAAACAAGCAAAAAACCCAAGCAAGAATATTTATTCTCTGCTTCCTGACAGCAGCGGGTGTCCTTCCACTTCCTGGGAAGTAGGGCCTCAGGATGTGTAGTTTTTGCTTTGGGAGACAAACACACTAATAATGACTGCCTCTCTCATTCACCTGTTCTCCATCCTCCTCCTTTCTCCCAGCTTGTGCTGATGAATACAACATCACAGGGTAGGGAATATGCCTTTGGTCAGCTTTGGTCAGCTGTCTCAGCTTTGACTTCTCCCAGTCTCTTGATCACTTCCAGTCTTTGCAGGGTAGGAGTTAGAGAGATATTCTTAGACATGTCAACAATTTGAATGTTGAATGTGGGCAGTGTTATTGGCCTCATCCATTTTGTCTTGTTCAGTTGATGTTCATGGCAATCGTAACTAAATATTATCACACAATTCATTTTATGTCTTAATTGAAACATTTTTTCTTCTTTTTTATTTTTAATTTAAAGAAAATTTTCCTAGATCTGCATGTCCTTCTAAATAAAAGTTCCTCCAAAATTTAAGGTATTTTTAAAATATTCAAGCAAGACATTCCAATTTGAAATTGGGAATGTCTTCCACTTTTGCTGTTTTCTTCATCCAAGCTGTAAGAATTTAGAAAATCAGTTAAAGTTCTCTAAATGTCTTTATCTTTCATTTACTCAGAAGGTGACAGTGGGGAAAAAATACTATCTAGGTCCCAAACATACCAAAGTCCAAGGTCATATGTCTCCTGGTATTTACACAAAACAAACTTTCTTCTTATGAAGCCTAGAAGTGTACCTCAGTGATGAGAAATGTGTGGAACACAATACAATTGTATGAGACAGTTCTTTCCAGTTTGCAGACAGCACAGGCACATTTTAGCCTCAGCTATTCAGCACTGGCTCCAAAGCTCAGAGTTGCTCATGCATTTAATTCTGGAGACCATCTCAGCTGAAGCAGCAGTGTGCTGGCCATGATGGCAACCATTACCCTTGCATTTAAGCATCACGAGCTGAGGGCTGGAAGTTTTAGCCAAACCGCAAATAAGGTCTTCCATAGACATTGAATGCTTCTCTGTTAAAATGTCTTTTAATCAAAAACAGGTAGAGCCAATTGAACGCTTACTTCCTTAAATTTTTCCTTTAGATAAAGGACAAGGACAACACCACACTGTTCACTGGATTGCAATCCTCAGAGTGTTGATCTACTAGCAGTGCTCACCATCTATTAAAATTGAGCTCAAGTCCTTCAAAATTAAAAACATGTGTTACTATTGTTTCAGCTAAAATGTCACTGTCAGCAGATGAAGGTCAGCGGTCATGTCATGACCTTTATAAAGTATTGCAACAACTAGATAATTTTTTTTTTTTTGGCTGACATTTTTACACACTTAGGAGAGAGAAAGGAATTCAGAAGTTTGTGCTATATGGTTTTTTTTCCCCTACAGGTCGTGTTTCCTACATATCACCCATTCCCAAAACCCTTGGATCATCATGTTCTCCAGGGACATCCACATGTTAATGACACATCACAATGATAGTTACAGGTCTGTTTTCAGACTCTTTCAGGGACCACGCCAGCACACTCTTGCTCAATTCTAGTCAGGCAAGTGCAGAATACCCCCAAGTATTTTTGTGAAGCCACAGCTAAACAGCACTGTCCAAGAGCCTGAGACTGGAGACCACATGGTATGACTACCTTCCCATTCATTTAGTCAGTTTTGATTACCCCACATAATGGATCCTCCTGTTAAATATTATTGTTATTATACTCTACACCTACTCATTGTTTACTTTTTAATGGGTTAATTACTCCATTCACACATTAAAGAGGACTAAACCCTGATTTTTACCAATATAAATAGCATTTTTGGTCCAATATGTATATTTTTAAGTAACATAATTACATAGTCTTCTGAATACCCAGTGTTTAACATGAAATATCATAGTGACATTTGTAGACTTATATTATTGTTTTGAAGGACTGCAAACATTCTGCAAACTGGTAACCTTTTCATTGGTTTACCATGTAGCTGGATATCAGTAATAACTCTAATATTTACGGTACTTCTGTTGCAGAGATACCATAAGGATTTGTATTTCTCAGGTTTTCATAGCTTTCTTTCATCTTACACCCAGCATTTAATTCAGTTTGCAGTGATGCATCCCTTCTTGCCACATACAAGGTACAGGGAGCACATTTGAGTCTACAATAAATTAGAGCATCTAATTCTTTATTCAGGGCATGATAAAAGAAACAGAATGTAAATGATAAAGCTTTTCAATGTGGTAATAAAACTATTTCAACTTTTTTATTCAAAACTACCAACTTGTCTAAATGCTCTCTATCCTATCTGTTTTATGCTAAAACTGAAGTCCAACATAGGAAAAAAAACTATTATATTTACCACAGAGATGGCAGATCATACTCCCATAGAAACCACATTAGTGATGAAAACAAACAAATACAATTTAATTACCTGCAATCAATAGAAAAAAATTCTATAGGCTGAATGCAAGCTGTGAAAAATAGCAAATTAATGTTCTGTCACAGCCCGCAAGCATAAGAGCACAAAGATTCCATAAGTAAAATATGATTGCAAGACAAACAAAGTAACTGCAAAAACCAACCAGATCAGCTCTCCCTTTAGGAGCAATTTTTTTCTGAATTACCTAAGTAACACAGCCATATGTGTCCTATTTTCATAAATCATATAAGCATTTAGGATCCCAGTGGGATCTAGACTCCAAAGTACCTCTGTGATTTATGTGTGTATACAGACGTCAGTTAGGTGCTTTGGAGAAGGCTACTTCTAGATTTTTCTTGTTTTTAACTTAAAAAAAGACGAGGAACTGCCTCATATTGCTGCAGGATTTTTTCAATGCCAACATAATACTTTTGGATTTTCTGCTATAGGTGTCATTTGATAAGTCATTTTGTCACTTGGTAAAGAAAAAATTTAAGTCAAAAGGACCACCTAACCCTTTTTTTTTGGGTAAAAATAAAAGGAAAAAGAAAAGAAACTAAGCCAAAAAACATAGATCATCTTGTGCTAGGCTGTCACAATGATTTTTATATACAATCAATTCACAATGAAGCTAGACTTTGTACTGCTCTTTATTTCATTGATTTGGGGTTAGTTTTTCCTTCTGCTATTTGTCTGCCTTTGTGCATATATGTATTCATGTTTTATATTTTAATTTTAAATCCTTGAAGCAATGTCGTAGGCCATCTTTTAATTGCTCATAGACAATCAAATAAAGAGAGGCTACAAACAGAAATTATGTCAAGAAACATTGTCCTTTTTTTTTTTTTGTTGTTTTTTTTTTTGTTTTTTAATAGAACTAATAGCATATTTTGTCTTTCAGATATATAAAGACTATGGCATGAGAAAAATAGTTGTTCTAGGAATAGGTGATGTAAGTACAGTGACATTTGACTTTTTTTAAATATAAAAAAGAGATAATTATTAGTTTTACTGTCTGTGAAGTATCTGTAGATAGCTATTCACAGGTTTATTAATGGAGATTTGGGTACATTAGAGTTTAGTTGTCCCTATGCTCAGCTAGAGAGAACAAGCATCCAGCCAGGTTCTAGCCTGAAAGTTACTATTGTGTTGCTCTATGTACACAAGGAAGTAGAAGGGGTGAAAATAGTGAAAACAAGCAGGAAAAGTGCAAGCTGTGCTATTTCTATTTTAAAATATACCTTCTAGCAGTGCTGTACAGAAAGCATCATCTTAAACTTCCACTGGTAGATGCTGAGTCCCTTCCCTTTGCTGTAGATCTGGAATAAATGCTTGATGACTTCAGGTTTTTTTCATGTTTTACACCATTTTGCCTTAGGTCAGAACCTGGACCCTTGACATTCACCAAACCCCCTCTAGTCCAAAAGTAATTTGCACCACCAGTGAATTCATTTTTCAGCCTCAGACCTTGAGTCTCCTTCCCTAAAAAGTCAACAACACAATATCAGAAAGCGTCAGTGTTAGAAAACGTATTTTGCTGTATAATAGGGAACATAATTTCCTCCTCCAACAGATTTCCAATCTAAATAGTCTCTTATTTAGAATCCTGTGTTCACTGGTAAGTGACGTTTCAGTACCCAGCTAGAAATGAGCAATAACATTCAAATGAAAATTGGAAGCTGAAGATCTAATCATTAACAACAGATGGTTCAACTTGAATCTGATAAACAAGTTGCTGGTCCCCATCACCTCCCCCCGCTTCTCCTGCCCATTTCTTTTCCTCCCGCTTGCATATGTTTTTGTGTATGTGAGTTGTTTTACGACAGTCAAATCAACAGGGGAAAAAGGGTTTCCAAAACCAAAAGGTAAACCTCATGGTAAATCTGGAACACATTCAGATGGAAGTGGAAATCACTTGAGCATCTAGTGCTGAGGTGTTTGAGATTTAATTCAGGCAGTTCAGTTAGCACAGTGGCAGTTTTCTCAGGCTTTGGATTGTCTCCCACATTGGTCCATGTCCCAGTATTCTCAACATACAACCTGCTACACTAAAAAATCCAAATATGAGAGACTCAGCCCCACTCTTGGATGCTTATGTGCAGAACACAGTGAAAGGCAGTTGGAAACCTACAATTACATTTGGCCTATCATGGCTGGATTTCATCCCACTTTTACAATAGGTCCTTCTTTCTCCCTTTCTATTCACCAAAAAAAGAGTCCTTGCCTTTGTGCACAATCACTCACTCAACACAAAGGGGGATGAGGAGCACAAAACTGCAATATTGTCAAAAGCAATAAATGAAGAAAACATATGGGTAAGATGTGGAGGTATGCAATTGTCCCAGTTAACATCCTTCTTCATATTTGTTGTTGTGTAAGTTCAAAAGCTGCACAAAGGCTTTTTGGTCAGATAAACATAGTTATTTTGCTCTGTACTGAAGCAGTTTGCTCAAGCCAAACCCAAGTTAAAAGTAATTTTATTTTGGGTACCCCCCAAGTACCCTGGTGGCATTATTGTCAAAATGCTCCAAGTTTAAAGAATTAGTATCACAGTAAAGCATTGAGCAAATCTCACAGTCCCCCATTTTGGGTACTGCAGACTTGGAACTATGCTGTTGGATATTTTGGGGCACCATATCCAGACTGAGACTCAAAAGGGGCCACAGGAGCTCCACTGAGTTTTCACAGATTACCCAAGCTAACTTTTGAAGGAGACTCAGCAGTACAGGAAGAAGCCTAGTGAGTCTAAATAATTAAAAGCCAGGGGTAGGAACTTGTGGGTGTCTAAATTCTGAATCACAGAGAGTCCATAGTATCCACCAGTTAGGGATCACAACTGCACACATATTCCATCTAATCAAAGATCAGCCTGTCCCATTACCATGAGCAACTGTGCAGTCACACAAATGCTCGTCTTGTACAGCTCAGGAAAGGGAGGGAAATGGGGAGTTGCATAATGCAATGTTGTTACCAAAACATGTAAGCCTCAGACTACAGCCCTGTCTGCAATGACCACCAAAAGAGGAATATATATGTACAGATTCTGGTAATTATCAGTCCTGGTAATTATCAGTTAATTAGAAGACTTCCTAGGGCATTGTCCCATTGTTGTGAGGGAAACATTGGTGAAAAATCTGAAGTCCTTAAACACCAGAGCATTTAAGAACATTGGGCTTCTGAGATTGATAGTAGCTTTCTTTTGTTTCTAGACTGGGAAATAATTTCTTCAGAAGAAATGATGCATTAAACACAGTTTTCCTACCCAAAGAATGGCTTCATGTTCTTTTGAACATGGAAGGCATAATCACACCAAATCAAATAAGCTTTGAGGTTTGATCCAAAATATTTATGTTCAAAGCAATGAATTATTTTCAGTAGTTGCCAACCCATGACAGATTCAATCTACATCTGTAAACATCAGAACATTTTACATTCTGATACAATTTTCCTGAATTTACCATAGAGACAAGATTTTTGTGTGTGTGCATGTTAATCCCAGTGTAAAATATCCCCAAATCAATCAATCGATTAACAAATTAACTGCTAAATAATGGATGGGACTGCGAACATTTCCTGACAAGATGCTGAGAATAAAATATGTGTCTACAATTCTTTTGTCTAATAGTCAGCCAACAAAGCATTGCACTGTTTTCTTTAGGAGTTTACATAAATGCTTGGAAAACAAATGGAAAAATGTGTTCAAACAATATTTTAGCATTCATATAAGCCAAGAAGAAATGGCCATTACACTGAAAAATTAATAAAATTCTCTTTCTTTCAAATTAAATTTTAATGTAGCAGAACTTTACATGATCCCAGAAAAATAAATAAATACAAGGTGACAACTAAGTATTTTCCACCACTAATTATGCCATTAGTATTGAACATAGTGTAAAGTCCTCATGAAATAATGTTGCTAAATGCTAAAAAAAATAAAGGAAGGCAAAGCAAGAGTTGTGAAAACAGTGAAGAATTCATGTAGTAAAATTTGTCTTATGCAAGAACTGCATCTTATTATTTTCACTCCTAATTACTATTTTCTTTTATGCTGGCATATGACTAACTTTCAGGCTGTCTGTTAGCACAGTTTTGAATCTCTCTGTATATGCATTTTACAGTCTAGGCTTAGTCATTTTAAGCTGTTTTCACGTGTAAGTGACAATCTATATGTCTGTGCATCACTAACTGTCTTACAGCAAGTGAAAGCAAAAGAAGGGGCTTGTTTTCTTTTAATAATGATATTGAAAGGCAACTATCAGAGTCATTTTGCAAAAGCAAAGTGAGGCATGAGCGAGTAAAGCGTCACATTAGTCTGTGGATGTTTGTGTGGTTAAATCAGGACTTGAACTCTGCTCTCCCATGGGCCAAGCTAACAGCTTATTTTCCCGACTGTTTTCCCCACTTCATTTGTAAGCAAATGTACCATCTATCTCCCGCACATGCACATGCCACTCAGACTTGCTGTGATCAACACGTTATGAAAAAACAGTCTAGTTTGGAGTGTTTAGCGCTGTTAGGATAATGATTTTGCATGGCTGCTCCACTTCCCGGCGGAGTTGTGTTTTCCTAGATTTGCTTTAATGCAAGTGCTTTTTGCAAATAGAGGAGACACTGGAGAGGCTTGCAAAAACACAAGCCCTGTAACAGTTCATTGGGAAGCAAAGAAGGATCCCTTGCTAAGCAGACTGACTGTAGCTGCTCAGCTGAACAGTCTTGTCACTCCTATGGTCGCTCTTAATATTTGATGGCTGGTCATGTACGGCATGCCTCATCACACCATCTCTGGAGGCGCTGCACTGGGAAATTTGAAAAGATGCCATTCTTCTGGAAGGATACTGCTGCTATTTGAGTGGTGAGGCTATGGTTCTAGATTCCTATTTGATATCTCAGGCTTATTAAGTTCCTGGCTACAATGAAAATTAAAAGAAAACAAAAATATGTAGATGTTTGTGTCACGGGAGGCTCAGAGGCAAAGTGTGTTTTGTGACTGACCTGTGGTCAAATTATCTAAAAATGTGGAAAAAAAGCATTAAATGAAAGAAGATGCTATTTCCCCACAACCACATACAGAATTCCAGTTGATTGTTGTCCAGACTGAAATCTTGCTGCAGTCACCAGTGGGTCCCCCACACACTCTAAGAGCAAAATATCTTCTCTGTTCCACTAAAATTTCAAATTTTTTTACAAAATATAAAGACCATACCCCAAGTTTAAGGTGAAGGGACTTAAAATAAGTGTAGTTGGGATAACAGCCCATTTGCACTGAGCAATGGGCAGAAGGCTGAGGGAATATGGAAATGGAAAAAAGCTGAGTGTGAAAAAGATATTTCAGTCTCAAAAGTTTCACAGAAGGCTAGCAAAAGCTCTCACCCTCTTTGGGTTTTTTGGGTTTTTTTGAGAACTTTTCAAGGCGAAATAAAAGGAAAGACACCTGGCACCTGTAACGGCATCAAGAAATATTAGTTTGTTTGTGTTACAAATTTTCTGAAATAAGTTTGTGTGGTAATTTCTGTATTTAAATTTTATTTTAGGTTTGTGCAAATTTTAAACCCAGAGTGGCAGAAGTCAGGCAAACGTGGTGGCAGAAGCAAGTATCTATTGAAGTTGATGGATCTTGGTTTCAGGGTGTAGGTTGTTAGTGACATAAGAGGTTTAATCACTTTTCCATGATTTCTGTGTTCTCTTTAAGTAATGTTGGAATAAAGAAGGTAAAAACAGCTCAGGAAAGAAAGAAAGGAATATTTTGATTTAGCCTTTGACAGTGAAAGTAATGATTTGTAGTCATGGGCTCAAAAGCACACAGATAATAGCTCAGACATTTAGACTAATCTGAAGTTAGACATTTCAAATAAATGTCCCACCCATTTGTACTGCTTCTGTATTTCAAATTATTTTCTTTATTAAATAATGAAAAATCTGGTCTTCAGCTAACCTTGGTAAAAAATTCCCTTTTGAAAGCAATAAATACCTAGTTAAGTTCTAAAATGTTAATAGCTGTGCAAATAGTTACTGCTGTCTAAATGAGTGACCATTTAATGAATCACTTCCACCAAAAAGGTCAGTGTAGCAAGTCCCATGTGCATCATGTTATTACAACTTACCAGCAAATGACCACATTAATATTAACTGACAGATTGCAGACCTTTATGTTTATGTACAGTGGGTTTCTGGAAAGTGCACTTCTGGGAGGTGTTAGAAAACTTTCTGCCAGCATATCATCCTGTAAATCGTGCTGTTTTCAGGTCATTACTTGTTCAATGTGTGGACACCTTGTTATGGAGCTTTTTGAATGAGAAGTACGTTTGTGAATAAAGCACACTTGACCTCTCACCTTCAAAGTCCTCTCATTTCAGGTGTCTGGGACATGTCACAGATAGGTGTTTTTATCAGGCAGACCCTTGACAGCTCTGAAATGGCTAGTGGTGTGCACTGAGGTCAGAGACTGTGTGCAGTAGCAAACTTTGATACACTGATGATGATGAGACTTGTAGTCTCTGTGATAAGGGTGATTGCATTAAGTGAATTTGTGAATTAAGCTTAATGTATCAAGCTTGTACTGGAGACCTGTCATAACACCATGGCACAGAATTCTTTCACAGAGGGCAGACATGTCCTCATGTTCACTGGCATTTTAATTCATCTGTGGTTTATTGAACTGTTCTTGGTAGCACTGAGCCACTTACACAAAAGCCTCAGCTATTCCAACAAGGGTGTGCCTTATTCAAGGGTCAGGGCACAAGCTTGAGCTCTGTCCTGCAGGAGAAGAGGCCAGGGTTCTTGACTTTCCAGATTCTAGGATTCTGAAACTGCTCTTGGTTCTACCCTGTAATGTGGCTGTGAGGATGTCACAGCATCACTGCTCATCAGAGAGAAGGGATAAATTGATTTATCTCATTCCACATTGGGAAGATTTCTCCTCACCCAAGGTCTCTTCACCTGACCTCTCCTTCAGTCTTTTCATTTTGTCTACTCTCAATGATCTACTTAGAGCTCTTGACTTTCAGAACTGTAAGATACTCAAGTTCAAGACAGGAAAATCAGGCATGCAAACACTCTGGGTCAATGATCTTGTAGATCTCCAGGAAAGGTAGTTCACTCCTGATCATTAATAAGCCATTCCTACCTCCTCAGAAATTTAATGAATAAAATGAAGATGCTGGAAAAGTGGTTGGGAAGTTAAGCCGTTGTACGCTTTTAAAGAAATAACCACCAGCCCCCAACATACATTTCCAGAGAGCGTAAAGAGGAAAAATGCTATTAAAAAAATCCCTACTTGCTAGTGCCCTTTTAAATTATGTAAAGCCAATTTCTTGTAATATTGTCACTGAACAAATAATCAGTTCGTTGAGGAAGATTTGTGGCTGCAATTATTTATTCATTTTAATGTTTGTTATTAAGCCTTCCTCTTGCTGTTTGCACCCATTATATGATGAAAGATCAATACGAAGAAGATGAGGAAGTGCAGAAATGACGGCTAATTATCAGGGAGTAAGGAGGAGAAGAGCAGCCCTAGTACAAATGCCTGTGAGATCTACAGCCCATGTTCTAGTCTTTTGCTAACATTAGCCTTTGCTTTACAGTGTGAAGTGGTTTTGTTGTTGTTCTTTGGTTTTTTGTTGTTGTTTTTTTCTTTTTTTCAGCCTGGACAGTGAAATGAACACGGGAGACAAGTTTTATCCTGCTTTTCTATTACACTCAGTATCTGGGATTGAATTATGAGAAGCAGTGGTTCCAAGTGGATATAAGGAGCCTGCAGTTGAGAAACAAGGCTTTGAGTATTTTTCCCAATTTAAGAAGTGACTGACTATGTAATTTGTTTCCCACCTTCTTTTATTTCCACAGGTGTAAAACAGCAGGACTCACTCTTGTTTTCTTCTTTAGTATTTTGTAATCTAAAAATGAAAAGTAATGTAGCTTTACTAAAATGAAAAGTATGTTTCTGCATCTATATAGCCCTGTGTTCATTTATGTATATATATGTATATATAAAGACATATAGAAAAATATCAATATTTTATAGCTTAGATTAAATTGTGTCAGTGCTACCCAGGATTAACAGACATGAAAATCCTGGAGATGCATTACCATTATTTCAATTCATTCAGCTGTGGAGACATAAAATACATTCCAACCACTGCTTTCAAAATAGCATAATGTCTTTAAAATGTGATCTTTCTCCAGCAAAATTTTTATTTTCTGGCTGACAAAATATTTGGCACTCATTAGTTTTTCTGGGGTAATATCTCCTGGTATTAGGATCCCCACTTTGATTTTTTTTACTGGGGTTGCAGAGAGTGTTTTTTTTGTGTATAATATCAAAGGGGCGTCACAGTCTGCAATGCAATGGACTGCTCAGAGAAGCCTTAAATAGACAATGCAAGTAATTCAGCTGTGAGCACTCATGTATCTTAACAAACCTGGTGAGGGCAAGGGCTACCCAAGTGGGAGAAAGCCTGAAAGCAGGTCTGTGTTCCAGATTTTATATGGGTCTCAAGGGTCTCCTTCTAAATGCTACGAAATCCATCATGTAGCTTCAGGCCAGCCCTGAAAGTTGCCTTTAGTGAAAATCTCCCACACACTAGATATTTGTACGTACAGCTGACAGGTAACTATGGTAAATATCTCTCAGAGTCACTTTCTGTTAATGCAGGGCCTGGAACTCTATTAAAATGACAAAAAATAATAGTGCCTCTGAAGTCATCCTCTCTCTTGCTACATGTCCCCAAAACTTTTACCAGAGCTGCCTTCTCTTCAAACTGGTTTTTCATTTGGCTTCTTGCTACCAGTGAGGAAAAAATAATTCACAAAATGACACCATTCCATTGCCTTTTTTTTTTTTTTACCCTTTAAAAAAAATTTTTAAAAGCAAAAAAAAAAAAAAATCCTTAATTGCAGTATATCCATATAAGTTTTCCTGCTCATCCACATTCTGCTCTGAGGAAAGATTGCCTTCAGTACTACTTATTTCAGCCATTCACTTCCTTGAGTTATTAACTTAAAGAAATGCTGAATTTCGCAATGAGAAGAAAGCCACTTTTAATAACATCAATTACTTTATGGTATCTTTTGCACTATGTTCAGCATGATATTTTTGCTGCCTCTGACAACAATGACACTGAAAGTACCTACAACTGCATATCTGGAACTGCAGTTTTCTGTCTAGTCTGTAAAATTGTGTACCATAGAGCAAGGCAGAAATTTATGCCTGTAGCTCTACACCTGATACTTGGCTATCCTGCGTCATTCTTGTGAGTCGTCCTATTTGACTTACATAGGTAAATCTGATACTTCAGTGTTTACAGTATTAAGGCTTTAACAACAGTAACAGAAACTCTGGATATTTTCAGCACAGATAAATCCATCTCATTTGCTTTACTAAATGCAGCCTGGCAAGCAAAGTTACACAATTTAGCAGCATAAGGCACAAAATGGTTGAAAACAAATCTGAAGCTTTGGAGATCACTCACAGAATTAAGTGCATTTCAATGTGTAGGTAGCTGTCAGAAGTGTTCCATAAATCTCATTCAAATAAAAATACTGCATGATTATTTTTTTCCTTGCATACATATCTGAATAAAATAGAAGCCTGTCTTTCCAAAAAGCTCATGTCAAATTTTAGGGTTTTTTTCTTCTTGTTTTCTTTACTGAATTGAGTCCTGTTAAAAAAAAA
>VXAC01005341.1:98993-125622 GCA_013399225.1 Rhipidura dahli
AAAAGGGGGGGGGAGTGGGAGGAGTGATGAGGGAGAGAAGTTACATTAACTTCTGAGATTCTATTTTCACATACCCAGAGGAATAATTCATATCTGAATATATTATGATCACTAAAGTAGACCTTAGTTGCTCAACTATTTCTTTTGCATATATCATGCCCCAGCTTATTATCAGACACCAAGTCCAGAACAGTTTCTGATTGTACTTGCTGCTAAGCACAATTGATAAAGGAGCTGATGACCACCACTGGTCCTCCCTGACCCTTCAAGTATGGTCCAGTCATTAGCAAAAGACATGAGATTTATCTTTAACAAATGTTCAGTTAAGGGAATAGAAAGTTGGAGATGGAGAAGGAAAATGAACAGGCATATGCAATGAAATGATTGATGCTTTATTTTTTTTTGCATCCTTTTCAGAAATCTAAATGCCATCAATGACTTACATAATCCATTGTCAACATTTATTCTTATTTCAGTTATCTCCATAGTGGTAGGCAAGCTGCTTATATCATTTGTCTCTTCAGGCATAGTATCTTCCCTCTCTTATTACTTTAATCAATCATTGTTAGCTTATGTATAGCACATATCATTGCTGCTGTTCTGTGGTGTGTCAGTCATTCATGCCAAACAGACCAGCTAGCATCCCCGAAGGACCTCTATAAATGGAAATTCTCCTTTGCAAGCTGTTAAGCTTAAATGAGAGCATGAAAGCCCTTGCATGAACATCATAACCTTCTACAGTCCAGAAGGCTTTGATAACAGTGATGTCAGCACTTCCCAAACCAACACATCTCCAGGCAATGTGACGATCCTGTTCACAGCTCTGCACCGCTGCCATATAAAATTCAGCAGCAGAGAGACAGGCTGAGGTCCAGACCTCTGACAAGACCCAGCTGCCTCCCATTTTACTTTAAATGTTTGCCCAAGGCACTTTATTTAACAGCTTATTAGATATTATTTAGTATTCAGTATCCTTTTTTTGTCAGACGGATGCAGGTTTTCTTTCATATGCGTGTTGCTAATAACATTGTAGGCTCTGAGTCTCTGTTCCAAGCTGTATAAGGTGCAGGGAAAAAAATCCAAAAACCCATTCTTCTGTGGAATGTTGATGAGTCTATGTCAAGCTGAAAAACAGAAAGGAAATGAAGGCACAGAGCCAAGGTTGACTCAAGGTGAAATCCTAACTATTGAGGACTCATAAATCCTCTGAGATTCACAGTTGCATGTGCAGTACAGAGCATGAGAAAGAAAGAGAAGTGGGTGGTTACCAGTGCCTCCCCACTACAAGGAACTGTTGTTTATGTTCTGTTTCATCTATGAGAACACATTTCAGGAACTAGTTAAACATTTTGCTGATGACAAGTCTCCACTGTATCATAACTGAAACAAAAGTGTCATCTGATCCACACCTTATGACTCATATTTGCCAATTTGCTCTTGTGCTTCTTCTGTGGCAAAAACATGGACTTTATTAGATGAATTTTGCAACTTAGGATATACCACTCCAGAGTACCAATTCTGTGCTCTGATTCCAGTAATGGCTCTATCTTATGGGTGCAGCGTGGAAGTAGAGCATATTTCACCATCTGAGAATCTGGCTCAGTGTTTTTATTAAACACTCTTTGGCAGACTGGTGCTGTTACCTCAAATGGTGAACAACAGGGAGGATGTAAATATCCATTTACACTGTCTTCCACCTCAAAATAATCTTTATATTTATTATCCTGATTCTTCCTAGTTGGTCAGTTATGTGATTCAGCTGCAGTGATGTTCCACACTTCCACCTGTTTGCATTTACTCTATGGCTGCCAAGGGAACAATGGGGAAAATAATGCTCTTGTGAGCCATTCTGTTCACTACGTGTCAAAAAGTAATTTGAATCAAAGAGTCACTAACTTAATTGATGGCGATGGCTCCATCCAAAAAACAACCAAAGAATTGATGTTGTGCAAATTGCACATATATTGCTCTTGAATTTGTGAGCATATTCTTGTTTGCCTTGACAGCATGTAAATTACCTTTTGGACAGCTCAACACATTACTTAAGATGTGGCTGTGTGTGAATTTTTAGCTGCTTACAGGGGCAATAACAGCCTTCCTGTGAAACTGAAACTCACGTTCATCTTCCTGGGTTTTGGATTTTGGTTTTGGTTTGTTGTTTGTTTGTTTAGTTTTTTCCTCTCTTTTGCTAATTCATAGCACATACCAGTTATTGTTTAGCATCTAGAGTTTTAACCCCTATGCCTTTTCAGCAATGCAGCATGCCAAAGAATAAAGTAAGGCATGATTCCTTCAGCAGAGTAAAGCATGTTTTCTAGTTGACTAGAAAAGATCTCAGTAAGTGCCTGGGAAAGAAGCACACTGTTTCAGAAACTTAATAAGATATTAATAAATTAATTGATATCGACTAATTTTAAACTCTAGTGCGACTTATCTGAAGTCAAGCTGTAGCTGCTTGAGGTTCCTGATATAGTTGGTGGAAAGAGATAGGCAACATTCAGAAGGGATTCACTATGGTTTCTGAAGATTTTGGAATCACAGAATAATAAAAAGCTAGGGTTGGAAGGAGCCTTAAAGTTCCTCTAGTTTCAACTCCCCACCATGGGTGGGGACATCATCCACTAGGTCAAGATGCTCGGGGTCTCATTCAACCTGTCCTTCATCTCTCCATGTATAGGAATCAAGGAACCAGGACCTTGGTGTGGAACTAAAAGGTCTATTTAACCTTACTTTGAGATGGGTTCACTATTCACAACATATTTGTTTATTATTAACTCCAGAAGGCAACAACCGAAATCAATATTTGTCATTTCAGGGTCTTTTTAAACACATAGTGATGGTATTTGTTGTAGAAGCCCATAAAGTAAACAAAATGGGCCAAAGACATGAGAAAGCAGGGCTAAAAAATAAATATGACTTACAAAAATCACAAATGCAAGTTTTTTGACAGATAAGTTCATCCAAATGGATATTTTGGATGTGTATGTATGTGAACTGTGATGGTTTTCTTGGATAAGGAAATTATTTGAAAAAAATTTTTGTGGGTTTTTTTGTTCAAATTAGAAAACAGAGACATGGCTAGTGGGATGCAAGTAGCAAAATTTCAATATATTAATATTTTTGTATCTATCTACATGTCTGTGCAAAATATGCCTTTACTTCACATTCATTAAATGAATACTCTTAAAGAGCTAGAAAGCTGCAGTTGCTACAAACACACTGCACATCTCGGAAGATGAACATGATATTAACCAACCCTGTAAAAGTGTAAGTTAAATAACTCTAAACTGAATTACTCCTCTAGTTTCAACCAGATCTATACTATTTAATTTCCTTGTCCAAGCTGTTTGGTTTGCAGAAATGTTACCCAATGTACAGCTCATTAGGCAAAGAACCACGGTTAATATTTGGCCCAATCCATGAAGGAATTAAATTAAACCAGTGGACCTGAGACTGAAAAACATGGCACCAACCTGAGGGCAGCTTATTTTTCTTCAGGCAGTGACACAAACCACAGGTCGTGTTTTCTCCATAAAGACAAACCACTGAGAAATTACAAGTGTTTATATTGGTCCTGGGCTGAGAAAACTGAAAGGGAAAAGCAGTTGCATCTTCCAGAATCAAAAAACTAATGTCAACAGCACAGTCCCGGGGATCGACTCCACTCCAAAACCTAATTCCTGAGTCTTGTTACACAGAAAACAATCCAATTCTACAAAGAGTTTCTTTCTCACAATTATCTGAAATACCATAATCTCATAAAACTGAATACAAAACAAGGCATGTATCATGATGCTTGTTTTTTTGGGTTTTTTTTGTTTTTGTTTTTTTTTGGTTTTTTTTTTCCCAAGGGCCATGGTTGTTCATGCATGAAGAACATCCAGCTTAATGTTACTGGAGACATCTGCATGAAGACCTTACAGAACTTCTAAGAACAGATTTTAGAAAAGTTGCACCAATACTTGTTGATTACAAATTGTTAAAAAACATCTTTCTTTCCATAGTTTCTGCTTTAGTCAATTTTTTTCTTTAATTCCTTCTCTCATACAGTGGATTTCTTTGCATCCATGACTCATATCAGCTTGAACCCTGTACTCATAATGGCATAAGCAGATTCAGGAACATTCATATACATAGCTCAAATTATTTTGTTATTTCACACTTCCTTTTTATTTTTGCTGTGGGTGAACTATAAAGTTCTGCTGAAACTAATCAACACAAAGTTGTAAAAAAAACCTTCCTTTCCCTTTTCAGTACTCTCATAGTGTTCTATGAATATGAATCATCCTTGGCAAACAAAAAAAAAAATTAGAAAAAATTACTGACTTTCGATGCCTGCAAGCAAATACTGATTGGCTTAACAACAACAACAAAATATGTATAATTAATTATAAGCATACCTCCTTCCCAGAATAAAAAACATCTTCATAATGTATCAGTTTGGGGCATTAATGTATCTGATAGAGTAGTTTGAGTTCCTTCAAGGCTCCATCTGCTGATAAACCTCATCTAGAACTGGCTGTGATGCAACATATTTGAACCCTCTAGAGGTAGCTGAGGAACATTAAGATGTCATTAACGTTCATTTTACGTGTCTGAGCTCTTCTTCTGGTTGGGCTTCCTTTGTAAAATGTGACTGTAGGGTTATTTCCGTCCAGATGTCACAGTGTGTATCTGTATTTGTTTATGGTATTTAATAATATCTCCTGTATGAGCAGAACAGTCTTAGAAGCGGGGGTGTTTTCCTCAGACAAAAGTTGTAGCTGCTGTATGAATATGCACAGTTCCAATGCAGCAAAATTAAAAGGAAAATTAAGGGAAAAAGTGCCAGTCATAGATGAAGAGGATGAGGGCAACCAGTAGCAACATCATTAGGTTTTAATGAGAAAGAATTGAGTCTTGATACAACCTAAATTGGACTCTTTACATGCTTAAATTAAGCATGTGTTTAAATTGAGCACAAGCACTTTGCTACCTGGGAATTCAGTGAAGATCCATTAGAAATGTTCTGGAAACCACGAAATGTAGTAGGCAAGTACTCTGAACCAACACAGGTTGCTTCTTACTCTCTGATTCTTCTGCATGTCTTCAGACTCTCAGAACTGCTTTCTCGTGTATGCTTGCACCTTTCACTCACACATTATAGGCATGATCATATCTTCTGAACATGTGGGCCTTGCCTTTTGCTCTCCTGTGGGCTGGAGAAGTGAACTGCTAGAGGCAATGCTGGAACATGTTTTTCTTGCCGGTGGAAACATTAGTGGCAGTGACTTCTGACAGCCATATGTAATTTATCAGAAGATTTCCAAGGTACCATGTTGTTTTTCACCACAAACAGCTGAAAGATCAAAATCAGCCATGTTTTTCTTTGCTCCCTTTCTACAATGGTGGTTTCAGGATTGATGGGGCTGACGTTGGCGCACACTGGAGCAACGAATCTATTTTACTTTTGCTGCATTTTAGAGCTCTTGGGATTCAGGTTTTCTGCATTTCTCAGAACTTTCAGGAATCCAAAACTGATTCCTGCGTCCTCACTAGCTTAAAAAAGTCTTTAATAGAAGCATAAGGTACTACAATGCCTACAGCCCAGCCCTGAGACTCATGGATGTATGACACCCCACTGAAGTCAGCAGGAACCTTGTTATGGACTTGCCTGAACTCCCATCAGCAAAACAGACTCAGTAGTTCAAGTAAGGTATGAGCAAACTACTCTTTCATGACCCAAAGTGAATTCTCTAGATTTGCCATTGATTCTCCTGGCAGCCTTGAAAATGCAATATGCCTCACCTTGATGATTTGTAAACTGCAGATATCTTTGCACACCCAGTTTTGAAACGGAATTTGACAACCATGTCAAACCATGTCAACCATGTCCATGAAAACTGGAGAGCAACCTTTGAGCTCCAGATCTGAAGGAGAATCTATTTTTGTCAGATGTGCCATATGACATGGAGGACTAATCCTGATTTTATTTCACAGAAGGCATTACACAGAGGCTGATCTCGTCACAGCTCCAGGCAAGTCGTGGTGCTCCAGACTGCCATGCATTTTGATTCCCTGTGCCATTCTGACGCAAGCAGAGAAGGATGCACCCAGAAAAAGGGGGGAAAAAAAAATCATCTTCTCCTTCCTTTTAATGATGCCAAATGTGAATGTTGCAATAACGTACATGCGTAGCCACATTAGCTTCTTTCCAAAATGAGGTGCACAGAAATCGAGAAGTGCCCATCACGCAGTATGAATATGCAAGTAGTCATTACAAGAACCATGCTCCCAAATGTGGCAGTGAAGCTTTGGAGGTCTGACGAAGATGATTTCATGCCATCTGCCACCTGCTTCTGAAGGATAATGGCTGGCTGGTGTGTATGAGGCTTGTTCTAAATGTTATCATACTGTCTTCTTTCTTAAATTATGTGGCTAAAACGAGCCTGTCTTTGTTTTATTTCAATTGACACCAGATGCAGGGACTTGGATTTGGGTTTTCTGTTTTGCAAACACAGGATTGACAAAGAGAAAGGAGGAATGATAGTCAAAGCAGCTCCGATAACAGAAGAAACCCTTCTGATAAGCCTTCACTTAAATTTCATCTGCAAGAAAAAGAAACAAAAAAACAACACAGGATTTGACATTGCCCTGACTGATATTAAAGGAAGAAAGAATTATGTTGTTTCAGGATTTTTTCTAATTCTATTGCTGCTAATAATATTGATCATCATTAAAAATATCCAGACCGAAAATACATTCTCTGTATTGATCTGGTACACTGAAAAAGTATATAAAGAGTGATACCAGAAATTTCTAATAGTTACCAAAATGAGCAGATTTGAAGATTTTTTATCTCAGCCTTTTAATTCTCTTTTATATTACCCTAATACATTAACCTTTTATTTTTTTTCTTATTTTTTGTTTAAGCAGTAATCACAGTAAACCAGGAAGAATTTGGTAATGTCTGGTTTATTAAGGAAATCTGATAGAGAAGTTCAGTCCCCAGCAAGGTAAGAATTATTCCTCTTCCTTTAACAAACACGCCATGGACTACTCTTCTTCAAATGACATAATTTTAAATTAACATTAGCCTCATCATTATCATTGAATCTTGGAGCAGCTCTTATAGAAAAGAAATAAAGAGTAATCCTCTGGCTAAGTTGTGTCCCATCCAGGACAAAGGCAGTATTTTGTTTATGAGTCCCTCTGATGTTGTCTTTTTCTCTCTGAAAGCCTGCAATGAGGCACTACTGTGATAAACTGACCCTTTCCTTCTTGCTTCCTTTCTTGGAAAAATGTTGCTTTTTTTTTCCCAGTGTATCTAGAGCTTGAGCCTGGAACACTTTGTTCTTTTAAATAGCATAAGCAAACGTTAGAAAAAATGCAGTATAAAAGGCTTTACCATGCCACATTGCCCCAGTGTTAGAGCATTGTACACAGAAGGGAATTTTGCTTATTTTTGCTTTAAGGAAAAGAAGCCCAGCGCATCATGTTCTGTACGCAGAGGACATGGCCTGTTCACATTACAAATGGAATGTTTCCTCTTCTAAAATACATTTGGCAAGCACTGACACCTTTCTTCTCCCCTCACTCTCTGTCAGGGGTCACAGGGAGTGTGATGCCCTGTGAGGGCAAGCCAAGGTGACCCCCATCACCAACAGTGATGTCTTGTGGGGTCCTGAGACGAGAAGTGGAGATAAGGAACTGTGAAGGAATGAATCAGACCCAGGGTCTATCCACACATTCCATCAGGATGAAGAAGGGCTGGAGCTGGAGAAGAGTCATGGCATTATCTGAAGGACGACTCCAGGAGATGAAGTCTGAGGTCCATTCAGGGGACAGGGCTGGAGACCAGGATCTTGTGGTGTCACTGGGGCAGGGACTTGTGGCCAGGACTGAGGTGAAAAAGAACTCCCTCACCATGGCACTGAGCAGAGAGGGGCCTTGGGTGATGGACAGGGCCATTCAGGAGAGCTAATCCCCTATGTTCTTGGCAGAAAATCAAGCTGTTTTCCAAAGGTTGCTTCAGCTACAGCCAAGTTCCAGTGTCAGTGCCACTGTGTGCTCTCCACTGTCTTCCCAGTGTGACCCATAGGAGGGACCATGTCTCCTTTCTCACTGCCAGACCTAGATCTCCCTCTGAGGTGAAGATGCTAGAACGCCTAGCCATTAGAAAGACTACATCACACACTGACCAATTTCCTTTTCTACCTCATTCACTCATTTTCTTTGTCTTTCCTCTCCTTAAAAAGCAATAAACAAGACTGCATCAAGGTACCCATATAGGTTAAATTCACCTTTAAATCAGTGTAGGGCATTGTAGGGCATTGCAGAGATGTCAGTCACAGATTGTGTTGTACTACATATTAATATGAGAGGCAGCAAGTATCATGAGAGTAGGAAAGGAAAAATTAAGGATAATTTGCTCTTTTAATTTTTTTTTTTCTGAAGGAACTTAAAAAAGCAAATGAACAACTGCAGAAAATATCTGTATAATTCTGTTATATGCACTGTATACAGAGCTTAACCATTAATGTAGCAGACTTCATGGACTCTAATAAAGAGGAAATTACCCTCTATTTCAGCACTGTGCTCACAGAGTTCCTCCTCATGTTTACAATCAGTGGGTAGCTATTGAACTCACAAAGCTTTTTCCCCCTCTGCCTAGCAGTATGCCATAGTGAGGCATATTACTAAGGGATGTGCAAGTGAATTTAAAATAAGCAGCATTTCTCCTAAATGCTTGCAATTTTCTGGTTCCTCATCCCCTAGCAAATGCTTCATTGTGTTCAGCTCATATCTACACATTTTTCCATACAGCTGTTTTTGGTCTTGTTTGCTTCTTTTTTTTTTTTGCTTTCCAAGGATAGGAGTTTTTTGTTTGTGGTTTTTTTTTTTTTTTTCCAGAGAGGTTTTAACTATAGATGTAGATTATCCAGATATATAAAAATGAGCTTCCCCTTAAGTTCAAAGTCATTCATAAATAAGGGGGATGTGGCATTTTCCCCTTAGCTGCTACTGAAGCTGTACAAATCTCATAAGATCAAGATAGATCCCTGGCCTAAACATCAAGTAAAAGTTCCGTCTTTTCAGGGGAATAGAAGTTCATTTTCTCAATCATCCAAAATTAAAATTGTAAAGGAAACCTCCAGCTTTCCTCTGGAACAGAAAGTAGTAAGGATTTTAAATGAGTATATTGTGAGCTACATAACTATATATATAAAATAAATATATATACATACATACATGCATATATATTTCTCTTATTGCTACTTCTGCTACAATAGAAAGGCCACCTAGATATAATTCAGGTCACAAGCTTAAGTACCTGCTGAGGAACAGCAAAGTGCAAAATAACACCATGTAATAAGTCAGTCGGAAGTTGTGTAGAAGAAGAAAAGGCAGGGAAAAAGGTGGCCTTTAAAGGCACAGACACAGAGAGAGACAGAACTTCTTATTAGTGAATTTTGACATCTACAGTATTTTAGTTTCCAGAATTTCCATAAAACAGAATGGTGCTTTAATGGGTGGGAAACTAATATTAAAAAAAAAAAAAAAAAAAAAAGTTGAAGATAAACCAAAACCAATACCCAACAACAGAAGCACAATTTTTTTTATCTCTTTGTGGAGGAAAATTTCCATTCTCTGGAGCGGCATTTGAAAAGTGTCTCACAGACACACCCCCACTAGACACATCCTATGAACCAGAGATGAAGACAAACCTTCTGTTATGGTTTGCTTTAAAGCATAGCATAGCTCAGTTGATCTGAAGTCTGAAATTTGCTTAATGGCTTCTGTGTCTCATTTTCATCCCCTAGTAATATTCCCTTTCACATTCAGAAACTCCTGCCTTCTTCCCATCCTATCACTCTGCTCTCTCCCATCCCCTCCCAATAAGGTTATTTGGGATTACTCACAGATCTCTCACCTCCTCTGTGTTAAAGTCTGTTTCCTAAAGGCCCACTCTTGCCTAGTGGATATGTACTTTAATCAAAAGCAATACATTTTTCTTGTTTTTTTTTCTTTCATTCTAATCTCTATCTATAGGTTTGTCCTTAGAGTTTCCATTCTTCAGGGCAATATGAATGGAGCTCACTTGTTTGCCTGGGGTATATCTAGTAAACTTAAGACACTAAACAAAACAAACATAGGGAATTTTAATTGTTATTATTGTTAGTTTAGTGTAAGCCCTGAAATATGACACTCACCAGGAGGAAAAACAAAGGGGTAACAATTCTTTAAAAATAGTCCCCAAGGCTGCTTAATTTTTGCCTTAAATAAGAACAGGACAGTCTTTCTAAAATTGAAAACTGCCTAGGTGAAGTCAAAGCCAAAGCTGCTATCAGTTTCAAAGGAATCAAGGTTTCACCTTTTATCTTAAAATATAAGCTCCTCTGCTACTGTAAATCAGTGTCACTCCTCCGACTCAAAATCAATAGAGGTCTTCTGATTCACACTGCCTCCACGTACCTCTGTTTTCCCACTGCCTGTGACATGAATCAGGGCACTTTCCCCCAACTTTTCACTGGGGCAGTTAAGTCCTTCTGTGTCAGAGCACTCTGGTTTATAAGGAAGCACTTCACGACACAGCTGTTCATTCCTCACTCCAACACCAGTGGCACAGTCCTCAGGAGAGAAGAACATAGCATTTTCCAAGTGGAGAAGCCTATTCTTTGGCCTTCTGTTTTTTCTGAAGGGAAGAACATTGCCAGGCAAGTTGAGGCAATCAGGGTGGGGAGGTAAGGAAGAGGAGATGGAACAGTAGCATGAGTTCAAGATTTAGGAGCTAAATTATGAGATAGCTGAAGGCATAGCCTGACAAAATTTAACATCTGGTTAGGAATGATGAAAATTATTATCCTCAGTAGGAGGAATAATGTTTACTTGTAGACAGCCCTGGACTTCTTGGAACACATCCAATGCCATAGCTGGAGACAGGGGCAGTGTGCACCAAAATCTTCCAGGTAGGTTGCTTAAATGTCTGGACTCCATGTTCAAGGAGCTAAATAAGCAGCCTAATCTTCTGTAATGAATGCTGGTGTGCTTGGTTTTGGCTGGTGTAAAGTGAATTTTCTTCATACTGGCTGGTGTGGGGCTGTGCTTTGGGTTTGTGCTGAACACAGGGTTGGTAACACAGAGATGTTTTTGTTATTGCTGAGCATGTGTTGATAATACAGAGCCAAGGCCTTTGCTGCTCCCTGTACAGCCACTCTGAGGACAGGGCTGGGGGTGCTTGGGAGGCTAAGAGGAGACACAGCCAGGACAGGTGACCCCAAGTGACCAAAGGGATGTTCCAGACCATGTGACATCACGCTCAGTGTATCAAAGTGGGTGAAGAAGGAGGAAGGGGGAATGTTTGGAATTACGGTGTTGGTCTTCCCAAGCAATCATTCCATGTGACGGGGTCCCGCTCTCCTGGAGATGGCTGAACACCTGCCTGCCAATTGAAGCAGTGAATTAATTCCTAGTAATTATTTTTCTTTGCTTGTCTGTACAGCTCCTGTTTTACCTATCAAGCTGTACTTATCCCAACCCACGAGTTTTCTCACTTTTACCCTTCTGGTTCTGCCCCAGATTGTCCAGATGTGTGAGTGAGTGAGAGGCTGTGTGGGGCTGGGGGCTGGCTGGGGTTAAACCATGACAGCTGAGTACTCAGGACCTTTTCAAGGCAGCACATTTATTTAGGTGTTCCAATTTGGGTTGAAAAGACCACCTCAAGGCCATCAGAGAGGAACAAGTATCTGAGTTTCAAAAGGAAACAGAGGATGGGTTGGTGCCTGTAAATGATAGTGAGCCACAGGATACAATGTCTTATTTAGAAGATTCATCTTTTCAGTACGCAGAGCACCAGCAGGAAAGTTAACAGCCTGTCCTTCATTCTGCCAATTAATAGAGGTGCACTTTGAGCAGCAGAAGTATCGCTGTGCAGCTCCCTGGTTTTTTCTCAGAGCTGGGCACTGCTGAGACAAGCCGAGTGTTTAAACAGATCCCTAATGTAACTGCAAATATTGCCACTTCCCCCTGCGGAACTGAATTTACTTGTATTAGGGCTTTTTTTTTTTTTCCTCCCCAACTACTGTAGTGCCAATAGACCCAAAGTGAGAATGGGATCTGAACTCTGACTCTGAAAAGGAAATGATCCTACCAGATGGGCTGACAATTTAAATAGTCAGAATAGACAAATGAATACTGTCAGTCCTATTAGACAAGTGGGGAACTCATTAAATATTGTGCCCTAGATTATACAGTTATTTAGGGGTAGGAATTTGGGTTGAACCTAGATCTCCTCTTTGCAAGCTGAGTGCATTAGCCACTGTGTGTAATAAGGCCAGAAAGGGCAATTTTAAGCAGGAGAGAAAAGGAATCAAGGGAACAAGCAGCAGAGTTGTTAATGTAGCTGTGGTTTTGCATATGTGTGAAAAAGGAGAGCAAGGGTCATTCTGCAGAGACATAAAAAGAAAAGAATAAAGATTGGAAAGTGACTCAGGAAATAACTCTGCAAAAAGATGGAGCAATTAGCCTTTTCTTATTTTCTTTCTTTGCATTATTCCTCTAAACTTTATTGATTTTTTTAACCATGTAGATACAGTGTTTTATTTTTTGTTTTATTATAGCATTCACCATCTCTTCAAATTCCAATTGATCTGGTTTTTGCTTTAATCATCCAATTAATACAGCTCCAGAAAAACTCAAGGGAGATGTTCCTAATGCTGAGAACAAAAAACCATACAGGCAGAGCAGTGCTTATGACCCTGTTGGAGGCTTTTTGATTATGCCTAACTACTGTGATCAATACTGCAGGACTTTTAAAAACATGCATATTGGGTGAAATGTAAATGGTGATTTTACTCTTTTTTTTTTTTTTCTCAGCAGGTTTTATTTAAAAGCAATTTGCTCCACTCTACCTGAGTCACACAAATGCAAATTTCAAATGCTTTCTTCTGCATCTCAAGTAATGAGAAGAACATTTAGCCATAAATAAACCACAGGTAAATGGGTACCTATGTGCATGCAGAGGACACGAATGGGATGCCGTGGGTTATTCCTCTGCTATCAGGAGAGCAGCCTTGCACCCTGGCAGGACTCAGGTGCTCTATAATTCTCCATGTTAGAGCAAGAGTCCTTGCATGCATTGCAGGCACTAAAACAAAGCTGAAAAATCAGCTGTTAATAAAAGTGGCGAGCAGGCTTGGGTTTTCCTTGCAGCTCAAATGGAGTTGCAGACCCCTTCCCCTCTTGCCTCCTCCTTTGTGGGATGCAATGTCACAAAGCCCATGGTGTGACTTTACACACCATGTCCGTACTCAGAGATGAGCCCTGGGCCACGTCTCAAGGGATGCAACTCCTTCCCCCGTGCCCAAATACCAGAGGAGTAGAGGGAGCTTGTAGTCCTTTCCTTCAGTGCTACAGCTTTAGCAGTGATTCTCTCTCCCATTTTATTTTACTTTACATCTCTACATGTCAGCGGTGACATACAGAGCTGTTGGCCCCAGTGTGATGGTAGAACTGTGTAATTGTTCATGGAGGATACTTTCAGGTCTCTGTTTGAATTTTTTTTTTTCTTTTTAGCTGAAACAGAGACTGCCATGAAGAATAAGTGTGATTCTTCTTGCTTGATCATTTGCTAAAATTGCAGGCCAGAAAAAGATGGTAAAAACCAATTTACTGTGTCCTAAACCAGACTAAAATTTTCCTTTGATAGAAACTATGTTATATATAGAGAGATTTAATTTTTTAATATACTAGAAACTCAAAGGGAAATTAAACACTTTTCTCTAGCAAAGGACAATTTAGTCCCATGTCCTGTCTGCAGCTATGACCAGAAGCAGATGTCTGTGTCTGAGGACAGGAACAGGACAAGCATATAAAGACAAGCATAGAAAGGGCACACATCTGAACAGGGGAAACACACACGTCTCTGGAGACTCTCCCAGCTTCCAACAGTTTGCAGATCAGCTCTGCTGAGGCAGAAATGTCTCTTAGGCTCTACAAGGTGAAGTGCCAGGTCCTGCACTTCAGTCATAACAACTACAGGCAATGCTAAAGCTGAATGATGGAATAGGACCTCTGCATGCTGGTTGGCAGAGGATGAACATGAGTTGGTATGTGTCCAGGTGGCCAAAAAGGCCAAAGGCACCTGGCTTGTGTCAACAATGGTGTGGCCAGCAGGATCAGCAGTGACTGTCACCCTGTACTGGGCACTGGTGAGGCCATAGGTCAGACCCTGGAGTCAGTCTTGGGCACCTCACAATAAGAAAGACATTGAGGAGCTGGGGCATGTGCACAGGAGGGCTACAGAGCTGGTGAGGAGTCTGGAGGACTCCAGTGAGGAGTTTCTGAGGGAGTTGGGGCTGCTTAGCTTGGAGAAAAGGAGGATAAGGGAGGACTGACTCTCTACAACTCCCTGAACAGAGGCTGGAGCCAGGTGGAAGTCAGTCTCTTTTCCAAATAACAAATGAACAGGATGAGAGGAAACAGGCTCAAGCTGTACCAAAAGGAGGTTTAGATTGGGTATTAGGAAAAATTTCTTCACCAAAAGGTCAGACCTTGGAATAGGCAGCCAGGGAAGCGATGAACCATTCCGCAAATGCATCTAAAGACGTACAGATGTGGCATTTAGGGACATGGTTTAGTGGTGGACTCGGTAGTATAAGGTTTATTGTGGGACTTGATGTCTTCTAAGGGTTTTTCCAACCCATTCTATTTTAATCTAGGCTGAGAGAATTGGGTTTCTTCAGCGTGGAAAAGAGAGAGCTTAGGAGTGATCAAATTGTAGCTTTCCAAAATTTAAATAGAGTCTACAAGACAAATGGAGAGGAACTTTGTGTAAGAGCATGTAGTGACAGATCAAAGGTGACTGAATTCAGACTGAAAGAGAGTTGGTTTAGAATAGATATTAGGGAGAAAGTTCTTTACTGTGAGGGTGCTGAGGCACCAGCACAGATTGCCCATTGAAGCTGTGGCTGCCTCATCTCTGAAGATGTTCAAGGCTGGGCTGGATGGGGCTCAGACCAATCTGATGAAAGTTGTCCCTGTCCCCATGTCAAATCACCTGTGAGGGTGGTTGGAACTTGCTGTCCTTTAAGGTTGCTTCCAACCCAAACCATTCTAGGATTCTGTGATTATATTTCTTTATTTTTCTTAATATTTTAAGGACTTAATCTCCACGAGTGCATTCAGATTTCCTGAGAACTCCAGGTAACTCCTACACACTAGCCTTCTGTTACAAAGCAATACCAAAGTAATCTCTACACAGTTTCTTTTTGATTGTTGCAAAGTTGCAGCTTGCCAGCTTCACTGGATGCTCTCTCTGGCCAACTTCTGAAAAGAGACAGTCCAGATTTTTCTTCTTTTATTATTTATAACCATCTTTACCGACCTAAAAGTTACAATAGCATCATCTTTAGGGGATAAAGTTTATCTCCAAGCCTTTCTCTCACAGATTTGCCAGTCTTTTAGGTTGCAAGTTCTACAGCTCTTGGTGAGGAGATACCTGGAAATGCCTGGTCTGGATTTGCATGCCAGCCCACCCTGGCACAGCCACTGCACAGGCTATTTGTGAGCCACTTATGTGGGTGGCTGCAGCAGGAGACAGAGCCCATCAGACACTCAGCTGCTGCCTTTCCTAGAGGTGCAGATGCAGCCAACAGATTTCCTCTTGCCTCCCCTCCACCTCAGAGAAGCCAGTTTTACAGCAAGCCTGATGCCAGTTTGGTGCCTGAAGAATGATTTCCACCACCAGGAGTTGCCAGGCTGTAGGTGAGTGAATAGCAGCCCTGTGCCAATTTCCCCTCTATCATAAGAAATCACCACTTGTTTACTTGACAGAGCTACAAGTGTAAACAGCTGTACATTTCAGTGCATACAAGATGTTACAAGTGTAAAACAGCAGCCATGCATATTATGTGTTTCAGGGCTCTACAGGTTCACTCCTGCTTTCCATCAGAACACAGAGAGCGTAATGTGATTTGCGGGGAGAGAAGGACGCCTTCGCTCAGCTGAAATGTGGCGAGCACACGCAGGCAGGGAAGAAGGGATCTGCTGAGTTTTCCACTGGTCGTGCAGCTCCAGAGCCAGGGACTTAGCTGGCGGTCAGCAGCAATGTTACTGTCACAGTGTCACCTGTCAAATTGTCTCTGCAGGAATAATGGTGACTGGATGCCCTGATGATTAGTGCATGGTTAAAGCCTAAAGGATGCAGGCATAAAGAGTCTGAGCTCACAGCCAGGTTTACTCCCCCCATGTAACGGCACTTAGTCCAGGGAAATCACTCCTGATTGGCACCACAGGCTAAAGAATCTGTCTGAAGGGGTGGTAATGAAATGTGGCAGTGACAGAGTGCTGAAACCTCGCCTGTTTTCCAGGTGAGATGCTTTTCTTTGTGAATAATAACAACATGCATTGAGTTGATACTAGATTCTCCTGATTAATTAAGGATCTAGTATGTCTAACTAAGCACACAAAAAAACCCTACACACTGACCTTGTAAGATTTTACTTTTTAGAGGTCAGACTAATGGCAAAGAGAACTGGTGACAGATCAAGAGGGATCTAGGTAAGGACAAAGGGTCATTTGCAATATCTGGTTATATATGTATATGCTGATGAGAAGCAACAGCAAAGAAGCCTCAGAAAAAGTATCCTTTGATCCAGGACACTTGTTGCCCAAAATATAAGCAAAACCAGAAAATCATGCAATAAAATTCAGAGAAATGGGTGCATTTCTAAGCAAATAGATATTTACTTTTAATTAGAACACCTGGAAGAGAAAAAAAAAGAAAAAAAAAAAAGTTAAAAAAAAGAGGTGTCCATCAAGACCAGGACCTTGCCTCTGGGGGTGCTCAGTAATAGATGTTTTGAAATCAGTGCCTGGGGCCAGTGATATTTTTCTCATTGTGCCCACATCTCTTTTGATGCTCAGCAAATTGCTTCTTCACCTGGTGATTACAGCCAGACCTGTCCTTCAAAAATTCACCTTTATGAAACTCATATTTTTTCACCCTGCTTTCAGAAAGACTGTTGGATCACAAGAATGGTGGAAAACAGTTTGTTTCCACTGATTTCTCAGAAGTATCACTAATTTACAACCAACCATCCCTCAGTTCTTATGTAGTCCAAATTGCAAATCAGTGCAGGAAAAAAATGCAGTCATGGAAACCTATGAGTTTCTAAAAGTCCTCTGTCTATGAAGTCTCATCATAGCAAATATTAACCATGACACTTAATACATGGACAGAAGAGAAAACAACTATCTCACCTCCTTGTTCTCACTCACTGTACCTTTGTGACTTATAGAAAAGTTCAGAACACTTCACTGTCTTTCCATCTGTCATTTTCCAGAACTATTTCCTCTACTTCCTGCTTCTTTTTACAATTTTCACCTTTGTAATGACATTCTGGGTGATCCACCACTGCACTTCTAAACTTCACCTTGCTTCTTTCTGACCAAGTCCTGTTAATCATACCCAATCTAATAATAGCAGTGTTAATAACACCTTCTGATACAATATCCTCCTCCATAGGCCTTCTATGTTCTTCGGATGGCTAATGTCTTGTTAAAACTTTTTTTACTTATTAATTTTGTCTGTGACAGAGCTTGATTAGCTTCTAAATTACCCTGTTCCTATTTTTAGTGCACTATGCCCCTACCCTTCACACACAGTTTAATCCCAAAGTATTAATTCGTCTCTATATAATGCTGACTTGTCTTTCTCCAGGTATCCTAAATCTTCCTGTTTTCATTTGAGGTCCATCTACCTTTGTTTTAACTCTTATTACCTTTCTCATTACTTTTACTGCTCTCTGTTCTCCATTGACGGGCACAATTGCTTTGCAACAGCCACGGGTAGTGCTGGGGAGGTGAAGGGTCAGGTTCAGTCTTTGAAAGAACTCACCTCACGTCCCGCTTAAATTAGCAATTGCAATAATGCACCGAGTCGGGAGACGGCAGGAGGGGGGATCTTTATGTCTCTAATCACTCTGGGGTAAGTTGTGAGCTCAGCTATCTGCAGAAGTAGGAGTGGGGAGAAACACCTCTTTGCTACCACTTTGCACACTGACACTTGTCAGACCCTGTCTCGGGAGAAGGAGTGGGGAGGGCAGTGGCAACCACTCAGCCAGGTGGTCCCACCGTGGTGAACAGGATGCTCATCCTGAGATAATCACAACAAGGCTGTGAGGAGAGGTGGTCAGGACACTCCAGTGGCAGAGCATCAAACTGCTGTAGCTTTTTCCCAATGGCACAATCTTTTATCTGTTCAAATCTATACCAGATTAGATTCTCTCTTCCTGTGCATTTCTTGCAATACTGTTTGTATGGTTTTAATGGTCAAAAATTATTGTTGTGGCTCTTTAAATGGGACCAACTGATCAGGAAGGAAGAAAGGATGGAGGTAATACAAGGAAGAAGAAGAAGGAAAAAGATACGGGGTAGGAAACCTAGGACAGTCTTGATCTCCTTTCTGCCCCTTTAATCCCACAAATGCCCATGGGACCCCAAGAAGTTGATAGATTGGACTGACAGCAGCACATGAGCCAGCATTGATAATGGGTCTGTAAACCTATCAGATTTATGATCAGATCTGTCCAATTCTGTCAGAGAGTCAGTGGAAGTCTGACCGCATGGCCTATGCCAGAAATTTCCTTCCTCCAGAACTCTGCAAATAAAGATATATAGGACACCCAAGTCAGATTTTCCTCTGGAGCTCATTTCTTACAGAAATTAATCAGACATCAAGCTGAGCTACTTTTGAAATTTAGTGTAGCGTGAATCTTGTCATTTTTAAGTCTTACTAGTACAGCTGCAGGATGCTCTGTAGTCTCTGCAGATCCTGCCAAACCACCACAAACCCATCACCAAATGCTTCCTCCAGTCTAACACCCTTGAGAAAGAGATGATTAGTCATTTTAAACAGTTGTTCCTTTTTGGACTGGTGTTGAATGAATAATATTTTCTTGCTTTGAATGTGTTCTTTACTGAAAAAAAAGCCAGAGATATATCAGAGGTTTAATATGTGATATATAAGATTTAAATGTAAAATGTTGATGTGGGAATCTAATAAAACACATAATGAGAGGTCCTGTGCTGCTTTTGTCTGGGGTAAAGTTAATAATCTTTTTTTATATTATTTTTGGGCTGTGTTTTGGATTTGTGCTGGAAACAGGGATGATAATACAGAGATGTTGTTGTTATGCTGAGCAAGACTTGCACAGAGCCAAGGCCTTTTCTGCTTCCTCACCCCGCCAGCCAGGGGGTGCACAAGGAGCCCAGGAGAGGGCACAGCTGGGACAGCTGACCACAGCTGACCACAGGGATATTCCAGACCATATGATGTCATGCTCAGCACATCAAGCTGGGGAAAGAAGAAGAAAGGGAGGAGTCCAAAGTCACCTCTGTGTGTGATGGAACACCCCTCTCCTGGGTATGGACTGGCTGAACACCTTCCTTCCACTGGGAATTGGTGGAGGAATTCCTTGTTTTGCTTTGCTTACATACGTGACTTTTGCTTTACCTGTTAAACTGTCTTTATCTCGACCCACCAATTTTCTCAGTTTTACTCTTCTGATTCTCTCTCCCAACCCTGTGGGGCAGAGTGCAGCTGTGTGGGGCTTAGATGATGACTGGAGTTAAACCAAACAGATCCAAAGCAGGAAAAGAGGGAGATCTGGTTGTACCTTGCCACTTGTAATGAGAACACAGTGGGGCAAGAGGCTAGGATGAGAAAAGGAAATGACAGAGCACAGAAGGCAAAATGTCTTAGACTGAGAGCTCTTGGGTAATCATGCTGGACCTGAGCAGCCCACCTGCATAGTTCCTATCCTTGTTACTTTAGCAGGGCTGTTCTGAGCCCACCCACACTGCTGAAGAACTGATAACATATGTCCAAATCTCTTTGCAACATTTGATGTGTTATGTCAGGAGACATCTGGCTGGTCATAAGCATATCCTTCACAGTTTTTTTCTTCTCTACATGACAGCTGCTCTTCACATCCAGCAGACTTCATTTCACCTGCAAAGAGGGCACCTGATGCACAGCAGCTGCCAAAAGTTTCTTAAGAGCAGCACTCTTAGGAAGACCTGGTGTATTCTCTACAATATATCCATCCAGAAAATGCTGTGGCACTTCCATCCATTCTCCATTCTTTCAGTACTTGGGTATGAATGGGGGCTGTTTTTTTTCCATCCTCTTCATCAGGATAGGAGAGCAGCTCCTTGTCTCCGCTTTACTGTGGCACAGCAGAACAGAGCACCACTGATACAACACCCTGGGAAATGAATGTGATTGCCTTCAAGAGCTAAGGCAAAAAGATCAAGATAACCTTGCCTAGCAACCTCACTCTTCCATGTCACCCACAGAGTTCTCTGCCATGGGTTGCCTGTTTGGCTGACCTCCATTCCTGTGGAATAAAACAGCTTCAAAAATTTGGGGCGGAATATGCTAAAGTGATTTCGTCTTCTTCCTCTACACTGCATCTGATGCATTGGTCATTTGCATTAATGCTATTGTAATTGCTTTATTGAATATGCTGGCAGAATATACTCGTTCCAGGTATATTGAAGACATGGTGTTGATGGTTTGACCTTGCAGCTCCTTGCTGGAATGTAACTCCAGCGTGCGGAAGGAAGGCAATGAGTTCCCCTCCTAAGAGGTGCATAATCAGTATCCAAAATGAGTCTACCGTAGACATTTTGCTTAACAACAAATTTAATGGAAAGGCTCCTTGTAACACAAAGGGAGATGAGCCACACATTCTACAGCTTTGATAATCAAATCATTATTTTTGTAGCCTTAAGGGATATCTGCTTACAGCAGAATTCAACATAAAGTTTAATTTCCTTATCTGATCTTTCTCTGCAGATGAATAGCTCCTATTTCTTGCCCTATTTCAAATTTCGTTACATAATTCAAATGGCATCACAAAGTGTATGTGTGTTTTTGTACTGATGATATTGACAAGTGACTAAAAGAAGGTTTTATTTCTCAGTTCTTCTTGTCCCTTTCCCAGTCCCGCTACTCAAGCTGCAGCTCAAAAGGATTTACTTTTGATGATCTTAATTCTGCGCCAGTGTGATTATTATTAGTGTTTTAAATTCTAACCTCTGATCCCTTTCATCTCTTTTATTGTTGTGCTTTTTTTAATCCCTAAGTCTTATAAAGTGCTTCTCATCTGTACGTCTTAAAACGCTTTACAAAGGAGATGGGAAACACTATTCTTACTTGACATGCTGGGGACTGAGGCACGGTGCAGTGAAGGGTTGTATGTAAAAATACTAGAGGAAAACCAGTGTTGAAATAAATTCCAGTTTTTTTCCCAAGAATTTTCCCTCTCTGGTGTACTGTGTTGATTTCCTTAAAGGATTTGAACAAAATATCAAAATCATTAAAATTGAAATAAAACTCTTCCTTTGTTTTTCTCATTTGTTGTCTCCAAATCTTTTTCTTTTTGTCTTTTTCCTCTTTTCCATTTTTTTTTAAATGCAACTACCAGTTTTAATACTTTTTTTAAGAAAGTACAAATGCAAAAGAAAAATTCTAATCCAATTAGCACCCCTCATTATTAGTGGTTTTGCAAGTGCATGTAGGTTTAAAATGCATGGACAGTCCTGCCAGCTAATGTCTGCTGCTCCAGAGAATCAGATTTTCTGCTGTTCCCAGGTTGGGAATGTAAAGAAATTGCACAAAATGAATCCCAAACATAAATGTGGCTAAGTGTGATAGCATGGGTGACAACAACTTGATAATGTAGAGCTCATAATGAGATACATATATATGGTCTTATCACCCCAAACAGCTCTACCCTGCTGATTCGGGTAAAAAAACCCCACACCAACTACAAGTAGAAAAAAAAAAACCTTTTCGACCATCTCAGTGCTCTCATGCTCATTACACCAACCTGTCAGAAATGACAACTTGGCCAAGCCCAGTTATACCATGCTGACAAGGTGCTGTATATGCTTTTCTGCAATAATGTCAGCTTTAAGGTGCAATGTACTTAAGGAAGCTCATTTCTATGATTGGTCCAAAAAGAGCCATTTGCCCTGTTGGTGGGGTGAGCAATACCTAAGTTTCCTTTAAATTAGGAGTAATTTTCACAGAGACTGCTTTTGGAAAATTAGCTTAAAATAGTGGAACTTTCATTTTTCTTTTCTGTTACAAGCCTGATTACTGGACAACTGTCTGATGATTTTCTTTTAGTATCCAAAACAGCAATGATATTATCTCTAATATCTGACATATTTCAGAAATATCCTGAATGCAGCCAAATAAAATTGCATTCAGGGACATATGCTGGCAATCCACTATAAATAAGGAGATACAATATAAACATGACAATCTAAAGGGCAATGATGTAATAAATGTAAATTACAATACCAGGAGGACGAAAGAAAACGAATCCTCAGCTCCATTTGCAGAACCACAGTGACAGAACTTTAGGGGAATGGAATTGTGTTAAGGACAGAGCACTGTGAAGCTGGAAAGGGAATATGTCATGTTCTGAACAGGTGCAATGGGAGGTGGAAATGACAACCAACAGTTTATAAGCCCTAATATTAGCTGTGCACACAGGCAAGGCACACCAATCCACAGCAATATGAGTGCTGGGAGAGCAGAGAGCCACTGTGATCATGGACTTACTGGAATACAAGGGTTTTAAGTCATTCTGCAAAGAGAATTCTCTTTGGCTCTTCTGATAGCCCCTGAAGGGTTCCATTTCTGATCTCAAGCACCTAGATTCTATGTTTATAAATAATGATGTGTATTTAATAATACCTAATTACCTTATCTTCACTTTTGTTTATGCTGTATTACTTTAATTCCACTTGGATTGGGAATTATGTCAAACACCATTCCCTGTGCTACAATGTCCACACACCTAGTCAGCAGCAGACTCAGGTATATTACCCTAGTGCAAACCCAACCTCTACACAGTATAGAAGACTCAGAATTAGTTTTTCTAATAGACAAATGATGTATGAGAATGATGCACTGACTGATGCCATATCTCCCTCTGCTGGCAAGGTTACTGACTGCTGAACGTGTTAATCCTTTAACAAAAGATTTTCAAGGTCTCAATTTTCAGACTAAAAGGTCACAGGTTTGATTCATGGCATGGTGGCATTACGTAGACTAACATCCACTTCCTTCACCTTCAGCACAGAAATTGTCATTGGAGCACTGAGCTCCCAGCAAAAGGCAGCAATGTGCCTTGTACCCAGGAGGTGAAAGAAAGGTCCAAGTAGCAAAAGAAGAAGAAGAAGAAGAAAAAGTATGGAAATGCCAAAGCATGGTGCTGTTCAAAGAGGGTGGCAATTCTCAGGCATTCATGTCAGAGCTTCATCCATCAATGGCTAAACCTTTGATCATTACTGCTTGCAAACACTGCAAAATGTTTTAACAAATGCACAGTAAGGACGTGTTAATGACATATTTACAACCTTTTAGAATTAAATATCTAAGTAGGAAATTTGTCAACTAACAGTTTTGCTTGAGTTACTGGAATTTATTTTGGCCTGACTGAAATGTAGAGAAGAACTCATAACTTTTCATCTTTTTTCAACTATTTTATTTTCCATTAGAACAAATATGTAACTAAATAAAGAAATAAGAAAAAAAAAATCAACCAGCTGTCAGTGCACCAACACAGTCTTGTCATTGGAAATAGATATGCCTGCTCCTTCATCATAAATGCCACTTCATGAGGACATGATCAGTTTCTCAATCTTCAAACAGCACTGGGAGAAAAGCTGAAAGACACTTTTCCCACAAATCTGTGTTTCTAGCATGCATACAGTAATGTGAAGATCAGTTCAAAATGGCTATAAGAACCAACTCTTACTCCCCAGAGATGGTCTTGGTAGGTGGACTAGATTTTTGAAATTATCTCTTTTTGTATTTTTCATGTTGGGGGTAAAGATACTAATATAACAAAGGTCTTACTTTGCTTGCAACACCTAGAGAGATGCATTGAGAAGGAAGTTTTGTCCTGACAATTTAGCTTTCACTCAGAAATTCTCCAGCCATACACATACAAAGGGGAAAAATAACAAAGTGACCCCAAACAAGCCTGATAGCTTTTTCTTACATCACAGACTGTGGAAGAACAACGACAACAACAATAACAAAACTCACAAAGACTAAACACTTCACAAAGAGATACATTTCTAAAGTTGACAGATATGGTCAGTGTTATGTAACCATTTTAGCAACAAGACAGGTTTTAATGCTTAACACGTCATTTATAGAATTGCCCCAGCTTTTACTTGAAGTCTTAATTAACAGTAGAAAGAAAGACAAGACCTGAGGCACATAAAGAGGAATCAACTACTACATGAATGTTACTATTTTTCTGGATTGGCATCAGACCCTGAAATCTGTTTGGCAAATTGCTGCCTGGTCCATAATACATGAACTCACCTTAGAAAGCATAATGAAGGAACTCCCAAATGCTGAACTGTGGTCTGTGGGAGAAGAAGCCCCTTCTGTAAGGAGCAGATGTCTGAAAATTATCCTTCAGCTTCAGGCAAGTTCTGTCATGTCAGACAGAGCACTTACTCACACAAATAGTCTCAACCCCTGTGGTGGAACTGTTTCTGTGGATCGAAATCAATGAGTTTTATAATGTAGGAACCATTCCTGAAAACAGGAATCTGACTCAGGCAGCAGCTCAGAGCCCTGCTGGCACTGTTGCAGGGATGCTCACGCACAGCGCGGATTTGGGCATGCACGTGCAGGCAGGTGAACCGCAGGACAAGTCGCACAAGCTGTCCCAGGAACAGAAAATGTCTGTCACCTCTCTTTTGCTGTCAAAATGGCTGCTCCTTCAGCACGCTAGTCCAGCTTTGTTTTCCCCCTAACCTTTCCAAAATAGCTCCTTCACAATTTTGTACCCTGCATTAGGGGAAAAAAAAAAAAAAAAAACCAAAAAAACCCAGAAAAAAAAAAACCCTCTTTGAAAACACTTGAAAATATACATTGCTTTCCTTTTCCCAAAGTTAAATCACCTCTCTCCTCTGCTGCTAACCCTGCAAAACCCTCAGCAGTGTTCAGGAGACAGGACATGGATGGCTGTCACCCATTTGGAGACGGCAACATCCTCTGCCTGGACCCAGGGACAATCACGCCCTTTCTCCTTAGCTCTTTGGGAAAGGGGGCGATGGCAGCTTGCCTGTGATCACACAGCGTGCCACGCTGCAGAGGGCTGACGAGCAATTAGGAGCTGAGGTACAGAGGGGTCGGAGTGGCCCAAGGAGCCTGCGCTCGGTGCCGGCTGCCCCGCGCTCCGGCGAGCGGGAAGCGGTCCCAGCTGTTCCCCCCGCGTCCGCCGCTTTCCCCCGAACCGGCAGCTGCTCGGAGGAGCGAGGCAGCCAAAATGCTGCCATGCGTGGCAACAGGGGAACCCTAGCACTGGGGAAGGTCTCACAGCAGCGATGCCCTGTGAAAAATGTTGCTAGTGCAGGGAAATGGGAACAAAATACCGTCTGCCCATCCCACACTGGATGCAGAGGGATGTAAATTGTGCGGCTTGAGAGACACTTTACCAGAAGTGGAGCAAACCCCGTGGAAGGAGGCACCTCACCCCTCTTAACACACTTTAATGAAATGTAAGAGATGAGACATTGTTGCAATAACTCTGAAATTCGGTCCCCACCCCTCCAACCCGGGTCGTCTGAATTTTGTCCTCCCTCTGATACCTGTCTCTGTGAATGCAAGTCAGTGCTAGGTTCTGCTGTTGGGAAGGAAATTCTGCATATTCAGCAGGTGGAAAGACCCTGGACAAGACACTAGCTTGCAGACATCCAGGACTCACTCTATTAAGATTTATTTAATAAGAAAACTGGACATTTCCCTTGCTTCAAAATAATAAAAAAAAAAAAAATAAAAAAAAAAAAATCACATAATGTTCTTGACTAATTAAATTCTCAGTGTAGTCATGATTAATGTAACAAATAATTACAGCTTAGATCTAATATAGATACAACTAATTGTTCTGCCCACAGTGCATCGTGACTAACAATTAAACAGTGCTTCCAAACCAACCAAGAGCAGATCTTAGGCCAACCTTTTGCCTTGTTGTGCTTTTGCTGCAAAAGGAATATACATGCCTACAGCTTTTGGATTCCAATTCACATCACTGGCAGTGACAGATTCTTCTCTTATTAGATGTTAGACAATCTTATTCCTTTTAACTTCATGTGTTCCCACTTTGTGAGACTGTAGGGCATATAAAAAAAAATAGGGAGACACAAAAAAGAAAAAGACTGCATCACCTCCAGATCCCTTGAGAGATTCCAGCCTGGAAAGCTCTCTTTCTGTCTTTCTCAGTACAGCTGGTTTGAAGGTTTTGAGTTGACTCCAACCTGGCAGCTAAAGATGAGTCCTTTTTTATTATTATTTTTTTCCCCAGCATGTTTATCTTAGCTGTTTTAATTGAAGAAAGTTGTGTTATGAAAATCAACCTTCCATCTCTTTCAAAGTTAACTACTGTAGAAGCCTGGATTTTGTTGTTCAGAGTAGGAACACAGCAGATTTATTCAGTACCACACAGCCATCATTTTGATGGAGTTTGAATGTACACCAAGCAGCTGAAATGGATAAGCTAAAGAATACTTGCAAAGTTAAAAAAAAAAAAAAAAAAAAAAAAAA
>VXAC01005341.1:125644-177366 GCA_013399225.1 Rhipidura dahli
AGAAAAAGAAAAAAAAAAAAGAAAAGAAAAGAAAAAATAAAAAGGAAAAAAAGATATGAAGAGTAAAGTGGCTTTGAATCCTAACCACTTAAATCTAAGGGTTCAGCAGCCAATAGCCTTATAAGGCCAAGACTTCTGCTTTTGTGTTTCAGGAAAATAATTGAAACTAGCTGCTCCTCTGGATAAAGATTCCTGCTCATCCTTGGACATCACCTTTGAATACCGGGGAGTAATTTAAAAATGTGAGTAGTGATTTTGTTTTGGTATACATCATATTTCTTCAGTGTGTTACATATTTGAAAGCTATGAATACTCGAGATAAAAATTGTTAGGATTTTTTGAATTATCTATCTATAGACACTTAATGCTACAGTAATAGTGGTGACAAGATGTTGATAGCAATAACGAAAGAAGTGAACCTAATAACAATAAAATATAGGAACAGAAGATAGTGAGGTATGAGTTGTCATTTGAGTCAAATAGTGATAAATATTTCATGGGAAGGAAAACTTAGTGGTAAAACATTAAATCAGTCCAGTGACCTTTCTAGTTCTCAGATATAGAGATAATCTGTAAGAGTCTGATGTCCTGCTCAATATTCGAGGATATTAAGGCAAGAAATGCTGATAATCAAAAGGAACCAGGAATGAAAAACAGTGTGAAAAGTCTAACAGGAATGTACTAGTCAGACCAAATTGTGACAATCATCTCAGGAAAGACTGATTGTAGAAATATGTCAGATCTGTGCCCTGAGAAGGCAAACCCTTAGCTGATACACAACCTAACTTAATGAAATGAAGAAATGAGCTTATTGAAAACCTGCTGAGGTAAACTGTTATAGGGCTTTTTTTTTTTTTTTTTTTTTTTTTTTTTTTTTTTTTTTTTTTTTTTTTTTTTTTTTTTTTTTTTTTAACTTGACTGCAGGAAAAGAGGCAATTACTTTTCTCAAAAATATTAATTACTGGAAATGATTTGTTCATTCCTGGTAGAAAGAGAGAAATGAGTTCTTTAGAGTGTGCATCTCTCACTGACTTCCAAGGGGCCATCTGGGTCAAATTTGTCCTTAAGTAACAAAATGACTTCCAACTTTAAGCTTTCCCTTTTACCTCTCTTGGCTCATTTGAAGGTGTGCACTGATGCATTGCAGTTTTGTAGCAAACTCTAAGGCACTCTCCATGGCACCAGAGTAATATCCTCAGTGGAAACTTACTGAAAGGATTTGTACTTGAAGGATGGCCATGAGGCTTTGGAACTGGGTTTTATGAAGTTGATGAACATTCACTGAGGATTAGGCTGTACTCATCAAACAATCTCACTTTCTCTTCAAATTAAAGAGAGTGCTGCCATTTCCTCACTTCTAAATCTAAGTGTTCACAGCAAAAAGAATGTTATAAATGTGCTTCTCTCCTCTTCTGCACTACTCAAGCAACCTTATTTCATTTCTGACTTCAGAATTTTTCTTATCTATTTTCTAAATCTATATGCCAAACAACATGTTCCATTATGTAAGAAGCTTGAAATAAATTTGTTGAAATGTTGGTGTTTCCAAGGGAATCTGTAGTACAATGGGATTGATCAAGTCAGTGGAAAAAAGGGACGGCTTTGCCATTTAGTTACGAGATGACAATGTCTGCAGTGTGGGTGATTTTGACTCTCTGAAGCAATTTTCCCGTGTCAGTTCAAAGGGATGCTGTGCCCTCCTGCTTTCCCTGCCAGATAGGGAAGAGCCTGGGTTAGATCCCAGTAAGCATATATCAGCCTTCCTCCAAAGCTAATTGGAACAAAGCCAGTTTCTAATAGATAAGTACCTGATCCCACTGACTATTATTTGACAATGAACCCCATCCTCCATGGAAAATTTCAGCTTAGTCGGTATGTGATAACTTGAATTACAGTAAGCAGGCTGTCAGATCTACTACCCTTTGTCTAATATCCATGAAGATTTATATCTCAAGTGAGATACTAAAACTTAGTGCACAAATGAAAATTGCTGCTAAAGCAATGCCTCAGGGTATGTGAGCTCTGCAACCATTTTACTTTGTCTTTAAAGCCAAAAAAACCCAGTGTGGATTGAGTTTTTAGAGTGCCCAGAATTTCACCAAATGTCCCTTGATGTAGGAAGCATCATCCATTCTTTACAGTTCATTTCCTATGAACTGAAAAGATTCCAGGAACATGAAAATGGGCATGAATTTGTAGACAGATGTAAGATAGATATGGAAGATAAATTTGCTTCCCCATACTAGATTGTGACTGAGTTTCTCTAGTCACTTATTTGGGGCAAGTCAATGGTTATAGCAAATCTTCTCTCGACAGGATCTGGCACCAGCTGCCTGTGGGTCTCAAACACATCACACAATAGATCTGGCAGAACCCATGGCTGTAACACGCTGTCTGCAAGAGACTCTCTCCATCAACATTAGCCATGCATAGTTTCTTCTCCTAACTCTTTGTCCTCGAAAGAGCTATGACCTCCAAGCAAGAAATTCCCTGTGCTCCATTTATTTGAGTTCTCTTAGCTAATAATGGAGAATGTAGTGATCCATAGCCCTCAAAATGGACCTAGAGAAGCAAGCCAAAAGACTGGTCCTAGAATTCATACATTTATTTTTGCAGTGCATGGGGAACCTAAGACACCTTTCATTAAAGTTAATGGAAATGCTTCCTTCGACTTTGCCATGAACTGGAGCACATTTTTAGGGAGCAAGGAAAGCTCTGATTTCAGAATTTCCCGTGCAAGAGATAAAGGTGTTTAAAGTTAAGCAACAGGACCAGAGACTCATTGTGATCGACAGAGATTAGACTTTGCCTGCTTTGGTTGTTCAGAAGCTAATATATAGGATTCCTAGACTGTCTGAATGATTCATCTCACTTCAAGTATCTGTGATGTTAATAATTATCTTAGGATCCCTTCAAATTACATGGAGAAAAATTGTTTTTATTAAAGACCTACATTGTGAATTAATTGGGCACAAGAAGTACCTATTTCCCTCCACTGATATTAAGACCAGTGTAGATAACCAGTTTAGAATATAAACACATTTAGTGTGATGGATTCCATTGTACATTGTATCTAAAAGCACACATTATGGGGGCACTAATAGTGGGAAGCTAACCATCACCTTAAGACTCTGAAAACTAAGTCATCAAAGCAATAGTGAAAAAAAAGAGAAAAACATTAATCCATGAGTTCATATGGATCTGAGGGAACCATTTCAGAGTACAATAATTCATGGTTATGAAAAATTAAATAGTCTCCAATTTTATAAATTGCTGCAAAACACCTAAAAACTTTTTTCCAACTTTTTATTTTAGAAAGAGACCTTTGCCAAGATGTACCACTCTTTTTAAGCAGAGTGTTATCTCAGAATTTTCTATAACTTCTCCTTTCTCGTTTCCAGTACACAAACTTCCCAGTTTATTCACAAGACAGGCAGTGTGTTGTGTCCAGCAATTTCACCATGACTCTTTTCCTGAGAGACCACTTTTTGGTGTGACATTAGTTAGTTCAATCACCATTGCCACCATTTTGCTACTAAATCAGTAAAGAGAGTCAATCACTGCCACTCATTATACTTACATCAGTGTTATGGAGAATTAACATTTTGACACTCAACTAAAAAGCACAATCCTTCTTCCCACAGAATTCTACACAGCCATCAGATGGGTAATTGGTTGTTTCCAGATACAAAACTTTGGAAGCAAGTGGGATCCTAATAAATTTTGCAGGACATTACACTTCTTTTACTTTCTGACTTATTCATGAACTACAAGTCCTAGCTTCCTAAATTTGAATTTCCCTATGCCAAAGGTATGCTTGCAGTTTATCAGAATTATAGTGACTTCCGTGGACCACTGAGTCAAGTTGTCTGCCTGCACTTTTTCAGTTCTGATGCCCAAAACTCTTCTTTCTTTTACCTGAGACTCTTAAAACACTCTGATACAAAGTCTGGCAAGAAACCTTTCATGGACAATAGGGTTTTTTCCATAAATTTTAGTGAATGTTAGATCAGTCAGACATGGTGGGTATCATTTATTTCTTGGCTTCTACAGCTAGATCGCAGTCTTGATTTGCTATACAGTATCATTCTTTAAACACCAGGAAGAAACAGTTATTTGCAAATAGTGATTTTTCCATTCTTGATTTATATCTAATAAAGGTATGCTGAAGAAGCTTCTTGACACGCTTATAAGTCTTTACTGATCATAAAGCAGGGCTTAGATGATTAGCTTAACTTAGGATTTAGTATTTTAAAAATATATGTGATGAATACCTACCTCACGGTCACATAGGATATTTTCCTTTTCAGGGTCTGAGTAATGTAAAATTATGACTGAAAATGTACAAGCCTAAAAAACCTAGGTTGTGCACAATAAAGGACATTAAAGATTTAAATAATTACTAGGTCATTTGCATCCTTTTATTTTGAGAGACATTTTAAATGGTTATAAAAGACAAATTTATTTAATTGATTACTATTCAATAATAGTTAATAACATTTCTGTGTCTAAATAATCTGTTATCCAACATCTGCCAGGTGTTTAATGAAGTCAATGGCAATGATACTCCATTTCTAATTCTTCTATCCTAATCTTGTCCCTACTGTTTCTTAGTGTTTTTCAGATGTACATTCAACTGTGTAATACCAATTATGGCCTATTCTTCCCCCAAAGTAGATATGTGTCTTTTTGGTGACCTTTGACTTAAGCTCTCTGTTTTCTTGATTTTTAAAATTTTCTAGAAAATTGTGGAGAACATCATATGAGATGTGACCATTTAAGTATTTAGTTCCTATAGTTTTGTTGGTTTTGGTTGTTTTGGGATTCTTTTTGTAACCTGATTCCCTTTATCTAATTAACATGTCACCATTTAATCTCAAGACTCACTGCACTGACACTGGAAATGCAAAGAAACTTTGTTAGAAACAGAAACAAAAATGGTGAGACAAAATGTTTAACTCTTTGAAAAATGTCATTTTAGATCTCGTTGTTAAGATTAGTATAACACCAAGGTATGGGAATAATACAAGTCAGGAATTTTCTTGTACCATCTCAAGCAAATTTAGGGACATATTTTTTACAAACTTGCTCAATTTCCAAAAGTTATCTGATATGAGATATAAACCTCTCTTCCTGGTATCTCTCAAATTGCACTGACCATTGCAGGGAATTAATATCTACTCCTGAAAACAAAGCTTTGGAGACAAAGTACACAGATCTCTTCCCAATATCCTCTCTGTGTTATAGCATTAAAACCCAAACACAAGATATTCTCTCCAGCAGGAATTCTGGTCTGGTTCATTTAATCCTATAACTTCCCCAAATATATGATAGCTTTGGGGGAAACATAAACAGGTACAAAAGCTAGATTAAACCAGGATTGAATGTACCAGGCACCCCATGACATGAGAAAGGTAATCCCACTGAAATCCACAGAGACTGCCTTGGAGAGGTTTGTATGGAAAGGATTCAGTTGTCCATAGTGAGAAGAATGAAGGGAATAAATACAGAAGGATGGGACTGAAGGATGAGAAAGAATAATTTATTGCAGTATCATTCTACATTAGAAATCACAGAAGTATTGCACTTTTGTTACTTGGTGGCAGCAAGTTTACATCAAAAAAACAGTAGATAATGACAGGACAGTGAGGAATAGTTATTAAAAAAAGAGAAGAGATTTAGATTAGATTTTAGGAGTAAATGTGAGGATGGTGATGCCCTGGCACAGGTTGCCCAGAGAAGCTCTGAATGCCCCATCCCTGGAATTGTTCAAGGACAGGCTGGATGAGACTCTGAGCAGCCTGGGTTAGTGAAAGGTGTCCCTGCCCATGGTGGGGGAGTTGGAGCTCTTTGATATTTCAGGTTCCCTCCAAACTGATCATTTCTATGATACTGTGAGGAAAAGGAAACATATTGGTTTTGAGTTAGAAGAAAATCCATGTGCTGGTCAGGGAGATGAAGGTGGTGTGAGAGGGAAGGGTTATGGGATCAAAGGCAAATCTCTGCCTCTGGAATGCATTGTATTAAACAGGGACCTTTAAAATATGTATCCTGCAAAATTATGGAATGAAAAAGAGAGAGGACTAAGAGGAAAAGTCTTCAGGGGATAAAAAAATCTGCTTAAGATATGTCCCATTAAGTGTGCTCCTTCTCCTTCAGCAGCTGGGATCAACAGTGAATGTTCCCTGTATACAAGCCAGCGAGAAACAGTCTAGTAGTACTGCTTGATCATTTTCCTTGGCTTTTAAAATGGAAATGGGGGACATCTGTACTATTGTATCAGGTTCAAACAAAGCTGTGTAGGAAGCACAGAAAAAGAACCACACAGGTTATGTCATACTCAGCTTTCTCTTGTTTGAAGACTCACTGTCACATAGCTCTGAAAAGCAAATATGTTTCTCATTAGAAACATACACAATACAGAAGGGGAAAAAAGGGCCCACAAATCCTAAGTGTAGCTTATTCATCCCAGGAGCTGAGAGCTGGCAAAGGGTCAGGATGCCATGGAACACAGAGCCTGCAGATTTATGAGAAGGGAACAACAATAAAAAAAAAAAGAAGTCTATTTGTTTCTGCAAACCTGGTTAGACAAGTTAGAACAGTCTCTAGGGAGTTCCAGCTTGCCTGTCCAGCACCTACAGAACAAATAACTGACATTTTCCCCTGACCTTGCCATAGTACAGGTTATTTTAACAAGGCTAAACCTAGGAATAAGGAAAAAGTCTCTAATGTATTAAGTACAAACATGCTAAATTCAACATCAGGAATGCATGTCTGTTTACAATGTGCCTCAGAGACTTGAGGAACATCAAAATGAACATGAATATGGAGATTATTTTGGTTTTGATCAAGATGTGACCAATGTAAAAAAAAAAATCCCATTTGCCATTAATATTTACATTATTCTATACATTCTCTAGAGGTAAAACAGAACTAAGTAAAATAAAAAAAAAAAAAACAAAAACAGAAGAAAAAAGGAATGTAAAGATTTGGCAGGGGAAAAGACACTTGTGATAATATCAAAGTGCTTACATAGCACTACAACTTTTGAAAAATAATGAAAACAATAACAGGAATGAAATGTGAACAGTGTGGAGATCACATCTAACATTTGAAGTCAGATGTAAAAGGACAAAGACTGTTGGTAGTATGAAGATGCATGAAAGAATCCATGCATGACAATAAGTACAAAGATGACAAGAGCAAATTATGAAGAACGATGTTGAGCTTCCTTAAAAGAACAGGGAATAAAAATTAAGTTTTATGCTTTCTATCGATAGCATGAAGGGTGAAAGAAAAAAAATAATATTTAAGCATGGAAAAATAACTGAAAGCAAAATTAGCTAAACTAACATTGACTGATAAATGAGATGGAAGAATTCTTTGTATTCTTTATTTGTTGCTGTGATTTTCAAAGTCACTCTAAAAATAACTAAACTTTATTAAAAGAGGTAGGTGGATAACCCCTTTGTATTGTTTTGAAAATATAATTTCATGTGTTTACCTACACACAAATGAATTTTCTTGGGAAAAACATTTCAGGAATCAAAAATTGGAAACTGTCAGAGTTCAGGTAACCCTTTCAAATGTAATTTTAAGTTTGCCTCCTGATGTGTTATTAACCTTGTGTGTTATGACACAACCTTCGATTAAATAGTCATGCACATAGTTTTTGCCACGCTTCCTCCCCTCAGGAACCCCACTCCTTTTAGTGGCTGGGGTAAACAATATATATTCAACAGGACATTTTCACAGTTCCACTTCTTTGTTTCTTGGTGGTCCTTATGGTGGTTCCATGTACAAACCAAGAAACACACTGCAACAGGAGAGTTTCAGTCCAGCTAAACAAATGATTCTGGGGTATCACCAATATACAAAACTTAATGCTTTTGCTTTGACTAGATCCTGAAGGAATAGGTCAGAATCTTTCTGGTTAAATTTACAATAATTCAAAAATTTCAGATGTTATTTTGAATTTCCTAGGCTACCCTGTGACTGCCAGATGTGGGTAGATGCCTTTTTTCTTTTTTTTTCAAGAATAGTTTCTGTTCTTTGCCAAACTTTAGCAAAAAACTCAAAAATTTTGGTAAGTCTATGAACCCTGGAAAACAGGTTATTAAAATATGAAGCAATGGTTCCACAAAAATAAAAAGAACCAAAAAGAAAAAAAAGTGTGTTTCTTCTAACCTTGTCTGCAGATATTTCTCAGTGTATTAAAAATATTCAGACATTGTTGGAATGAGCTGAACAAGATTCTCTAGGGCTTGAAAATATTTCAGATATGGAAGTTGTGGCACAAATGCCCTTCGACACCAGATAATGACAGGTTAACATTCTTAACATCTCTTACTCTGCTGTCAAAGTAAATTAACCATTTGCTGAAAGCAAGGGAAAGAGAAAGTTTTGATTCTAAGTTTTCCTTATTCTAGCATGAGGAGTATGAATGAATTAACTCTGTAGGGATCCATTTAAATTGCCAAATATTTTCAGTTCCTGAGTTTGCTCCTTGTTCCTTAATTATTCTCATGTTAGTTTGCTAACAGGCTCTTTCTCCAGGACTAAGCCTGTAGTTTTCCTTTGGGGTGAAATCCTGATACAGTTCTGGGGACAGCACATGCCTGTGGGCAGGAGGTGTGAGGCTGTGCCATGCATCCTGTTCCCCACTTGCACAGGTGTTGCAGTCCCTATTCCATCATGCCTTGCACCATCAAGAGCACCACACGTCCTCCATGAGCCAGGAATGCAATACAGACCCTTGGTCTTATCACATCAGGTACTCTTATCAGGCACTCACATGAGCACAGCACTCGTGTTGTTTCAGGCAATTTAAATCTTAAAAATTAAAATTGGAATTAAAAATAAAAAGAAGAAAAAAATGAAAAGGCAAATAAAAAGCATTAAGAAAGCTAAACCAGATTCTAAGAAGCATGATAACTGAGGCTTTAGTAGAAGAGACCTGTACAGAGAAATGTGTGTACAAGCCTTTCTGCAGCATTTGGCCTGTACATTTGGGAGGGCATCATTAGCATTGTAGCTATAGCCTTGAATCTTTCAAACTGCCTTTCTCATACTGAATTCTCTCTGTAGTTGGACTGAATTCAGTTCTCAGGGTAAATTAGAGCAGCCTCATTTGATGTTGAAGTCATGGCTGCTCTTAATGATATATTTGTAAATTATATTATTTTTTTCACAGCAGACAAAAAAAAAAAAATCTTGTACAGCTTAAACCTGGACCATATGACGGGCCAAAAATTGTCTTGTCTTTTAAAGTAAACTATCCAGATGAGCTATCATGCTTGGGTAAAGAACATATGGGACCAGAGTATGGCAGAACTTCTTGTAGATCAGTAAAAGTTGATGCTCTTGGGCCCAATATGGGAAACCCACAAAAGGGACAAGTCCAGTATCATGCCTGTGGGACGTTTTAAGGACATTCTCAGTGATTTCATCTGATCAGATGGATTCATGGTGGTTGGGACTCAGACTGCACATGGCTTTCTACAGTCTCTAAGAGCTGATCAGTTAAAGGTGAGAGACATATCTCAGCCCTTGGCAGCCAGACCACTGAACAACTGCTAATACATACAGGGAACAGAAAAACAAGTCTGAAAGCTGGGTTTCTGTGGTCCACAGTCCTGGGAATTTAAAATTTAGGTGGGACTGAGTTTAACTAATATAAGAAAGATTAAATGTGACATATACAGGGACATGGCATAAATACTAAGAGGTCTATCAACCTGAATATTCCCTTTGGGTGCTTAGAAGGTAGGCAACTCCTGGGCTGGATGAATTTCCCTGTCCAGATACCTGATTCTTAGCAATAATGTCAAAAAGTTTAGTATTTGTAAATTCCTGAGTTCAGTGCCTCAACTAAGTAACTTAAACTGCAGACACTAATCCATTCCTAAATTTCTGTATTACTAGATATGGACATTAAGATATAATGGATCAGACCTTATTAAAATTATAAAAGCCTCAGTAAAGAAATTTCAATAAAGCAATGCTAATATATATATATATTCAATTAAGACACAGGATCTGATCCTCTTCTTAACCACAGGCGCTTGAAACACTTTTTTTTTTTTTTTTTAATCTGTTTGCTTTAGTTACAATTGAATTTGTATATAATCAAATCACTCTATGAGTCTTTAAAAATGTAAACACATCCAATGAAATCTCATTACTTATATCATCACAAAATGAAGAATTGACAGCATAGTAGCAAACATGAGATAAATGTGAATATTCAGAATTCTCACTAGGTGCACAAGTACATACAAAGTAGCTTTTAGGAGCATAATTTATGTGTGGAATCACCCATTTGTCATATATAACCATCAGACAGGAGGAATATGGAAATAACTTTTTGTGAGATGCATATTTCATATTTCAAAGCAAGTTTATGCTCTTTGTTTGTTTGTTTGTTTTAACTTTGTTGACAATATCAGCTCTGTTGGAAGGACTTCCCTTTCACAGCCTCTTTAGTGCAAAAGGGATGATCCAACCCATGTTATGTCGTTTTTCAGAGAAACAGAGAGAGAGAGGGAGGGGGAGAGAGAGGAAGAGGGAGAGAAAGGGAAAGTTAACAGGACCAGTTTTCTAAATGTTTGTGACTCAAAACTGTAACTGAAATTAAAAAGAACTACAGTTCCCATCACCTGAAGAACAAAAAGCAGAAGACTGACTGAAGAAGAAAGAAGAAAAATGGGTTTGTAAAACAAGCTAATGAGAAAGCTTTTGCGGATTAGGCACAATGGTCAAAGGAATGGAGTTACGTGGTAAACAAAAGTATTAAAGACTTGTGGCCTTACAAACCACTTAGCACTTTGAAATAATGTAATGAATAATGGATAGCTAAGACATTGAAAGCATGATCCTAGAAGCTTTTAAGCACATCACTAAGTGTATATCTCAGAGTAACACCATGAGATTCAAGAGTGGGGTTTGATGTGCACACTCTGGACATGGTGATTCAGCCCTGAACCTCAATTCTATTTTCTGTTAGATGCTTTCCATACACTTTGTGTCTCTTTTCTTCCTGGCCAAATAGTTGTTGGCTTCACCTCTTTCTCATGATTTCTTCAGAGTGTTAGGGACTAGGACGAGATGAATCATCACCTATAGTACTGTTTATGAAATAGCAGCTCAAGATATCATCGTCCAACGTGCAAGTCATTTCCTGTTTCCCCATCTTTCAATAGCAGTCCTTTGGCAGATAGGAAAGACAGTATGTGTTTGAATATCAGAGATCCGAGCCAAAATATTTGTTCATGAAGCAATTGAATGACTGGAAGACAAAGATAATTTTCTTATTATTAATACTAACAGTTTAGCTCAAAGTAGTTGCATGTCTCCAGTATGCAGTCAGTTTATTGAATTTTTTTTTTATTCTTTCTGACATGTGGTTATTTAATCTTCTGCCAACACCATCTACCAAACAGATTTTTCCTTGCTATGCCCATGAAGCTTTTGTACTATTGATGTTTTCACAGTGAACAGTGTACGTGTTCACTGTGTTATATCTATTGATCTTTGTTTGTTTCTTAATGTGTGTAGTTGTTTAGATAGCATTATAGTTTGTCTGATTGTGGTTATATAAATAAAAGGAGAGTAAAGAAGGAAAAACCTTGCCATTTTTATTCTGTTTGTAAATTTCACTGTTGAAGGCAGACTGTTTATTTGAATTGAAAAAATATTGAAATAAATATTTCTTTAGATAGGAGTTATCTTTTTTTCTTCTCAATAACAAGTGGAAGTAATAGGGCATGCAATCTTAAGAGAAAAAAATTAAACTAAACCAAACAAAAAGAGCATCTTTTATTTTTCTGTGAATCTTTTTAAAACTGTTTTGTTGTCACAATTCCTTTTGCCTTAGATGTTGCTGTTCAAGAAATCCCAATAAAATTCCACCTCTTAAATGAATGCTGTCAACCAGTTAACAAATAAAATAAAATAAAATAAACCCCCCCTATTTCTCATGAGAGATGCTGTTATCAGTAGAGTGAAAAGCAAGTATTTTTCTACTGGTTTAGTTTTCTCTCTCCCATTTTACAGCTATGAGTTTTCTTCTGTAACTTATGGTTCGAAAGAAATGAATGTGGGCAACTCAACTCAGTAGTTAGAACAGTGGTCTGGGGAACTAGAGGATATAGCATTTTTTTCTACTTTTGCAATCATCTGATGTGCCAGCTCCAAGAAGACTTTTCAGCCTGCTCCATATCCAGTTATATTCTCTTTTTTTATTTGCCTTCCGTGTTCAAAACCAGACAGTCCTGGCTTACTTTCAATGAAACACATGAAACTTCTTTTGAAGGCAAAGCAATAATAATATTAATAATATTGTTTAATTACATCCCAGGTGCACCTTAGTACCTTCCAGGACTAAAAATGATGTTTTATAACAACCTGGGAGAGAACGTGATTAGATATTGCTGTTCATAGGGTGAATCTTGTCTCTTTTCCTAAACGAGCCCCTTTTTCTTACTCTTTCTCAAAGCCAAGCATTTAAACAAACCCTGAGACAATAACTAATTATATTTTTGAATAGTTCATTTAAAAAAAAAAAAAGTTTTTGGACTGAAAAAAGCAGAGACTTTTTTCCCCCAGATTAAAAATCTTCCAAGAGACTCCTGCTCTTTATGACCTTTATGCTACTGAACTATAGCAAGGGAGCCAATTAATGACAATTGTGTTGACGACTTGAGAGATATTAATTGTCTTCCAGGAGTTTTACTGAGATCATTCTCAAACTATCTTTTATTTTTCAAAAGCTTAAAACCACTCTAATGTAAAAGTTCAGCAGAAAGAGATCTTAGCAACAAAATCTGGCTGAGTTTGGGAATAAAATCTGATTTCTAATGTGCGATATGCTGGCTTTCATGAAGAGAAACTGTTGAAGCTTGTGTGAAAACAGAAGCCTGTGTGTGCTTTGTGATATTGCAGAGAACATTTCCACAGCCTCACCATTCTACTTCCTGTCCAAAATTCATGATGGAAATTATTAAACTTTGTACAAGAAAGAAGTGTGTTTTATTTTGTCGGTGTTGGCTGAGATGATCACTCCTAAACTGACATCATATGACAAGATGCTTTCAACAAATAAATGCACATTGCCCAGATAGCATTTTGAATACTTTTCTGATGAAAGCAGAATGATGAAACTGAGGGACTATGTAGATATCAAAGCCCTGCAGAACAGAGAGCACATTTGCACTCTAGCAATAAAAAACAATCTTAATGACAAAGAGTAACGGCACATGTCCAATATCCTCTAACACAAAACTTCAAGTGCAGCACAATCCAATCTAGGCCTAAACCCACAAAGAGAAGAGAAATAATAACTTTTGCTTGAAGCTGTTTCCCCTCTGACTCTATTTTTGCCACTTACCTTCCCTACAGGCCCTTAAAGGAGCTCTGCCCATGGATTTTTAATTTAATTTCTTTTAGGTAAAAGGGAGTTGTACTCTGAGAGGGGTTCAGTCTGAAAATAATATTTTTTATGAAATGAGAAAGAATCTACTTTTTTTTATTAAATTGATGATAATTTCTGCATTTTATTTGATTTTTGAAGTTAATGAGGTAATACGTACTGTGTAGAATATAATCTGTTCTAGGAGCCTGATTCCTGTACTATTACTGCCTCCATCCATCATGGAAGTGGGTGCAACTAATCTCCCTAATAAATTAATACCTAAAAAAAAACCAACCAAACAAACAAAAAAAAAAAAAAAACCCACCAAAAAAAAAAAAAAAAAAAATCAACCAAAAAAAAAAAAAAGCCCAAAACCCAAACACCCCCCATCAAAAAAACAGAGAAAATAAATCCCTCTTCTCAATTTAGACAGAATTATTATTAACCGGTGAGAATGTGAACTCCTTTAAACTAGTAAAGTTGCCTTTATTTCCAAGCAATAAAACAAGTCCATTTTCTAATCAGAATTGTCTAGTATAGAACTTCATTGAGTTTATCGAGACACAACATAAATTCTAAGCAGTTGTTTTAAAGAAAATCTTTCCTATTTACCAGTGGTGAAGTTATACTGTCAGCTTCTCACCTTCTGCCCACACAAAAAAATCTGGGTACCTGACAAAAATGTGAGAAATAGCTCCTGAAAATACTAAAACCTGAAAAAAAAGGGAAAAAGACCACCCTGAAATGCAATGATTAAACCCTGCTTTGATCCTCCTTCATGCCTTGTATTCTTCCTGTTCAAATCAGATGACATTTTCTAAAGGACTGAGGTCTGACCTCACCTTTTCCCCTCAGTAGTGTTTCTCTTTGCCTTTTTGCATTTTTCCTTTTTGTCCTCTTCCCTTTTCCTTTTCCACTCCCTCCTTTTCATATCTCAGCCTGACGCAAGGTCACAATGAGAAGAGAAATTGTTTAGGAGCCAAATATCTGCCACCAGGTAAAAAGAACTGTTTGTCTTTGCAGATGACAGATTGATGGAGTAAAAGAAGGATGCATAAGTCATGATTGTGGTGAAAATAAACATGATAGAAATTAGAGAAAGGAAAAGATATTATGAGTGCTGGAAGACAAATGAAATGTCCAGCTCTAATAAAATAGTTTCATTATTTCAGGCTTTTGTAATGCACTTAGTTATGCATTCCTTCCTCTGGGGTTGAAAATTAAGTATAAGTACACAGTGACCACACATTGGAACAGGTTGTCCAGAGAGGGTGTGGAGTCTCCCTCCCCAGAGATATTCCAGAACCATCTGGACACAATCCTGTGCAATGTGCTTTGAGATGACCCTGCTTGAGCAGGGAGTTTAGACCAGATCAGCCACTCTGGTCCCTTCCAGCCTGACCCATTCTAGGATTCTGTGTAATGTAGACAAAAACTGTCATAATCTACCTCTGTATTCACAGTGAAGATGTGACTCAAGGCAACAAATTGTGGTTTAATTGAAGAAATACTCAGGAAATGAACCAGGTCTCCATTGCCACAAATTGTCCATAATTTTTCATTTTATGAGTCAAAAAACTGTCCAACCAAACAGCCAAAACAAACACAACATAAAATTAAAATTCCCTATGGTTTTATTGTTTTTAAAAGTACACTTCAATTTATCTGCTTGATTTCAGTGTTGCAACTCAGGAAACTGGTTTTAAGTGGGTTTTCTGAGATCTCAAGAGTAGTCAGATGTCTGGAAAACTTGACAAGTGTGGAAACATACAGACATTTGTAGTCAAAGAAACAGAAGGATAAGTGAGACGTGAACTTTTTCAGCCATTCCAAAGGCAGTGCCACAGAGGAAGAGAATTCTGCATTATGGATAAGGGCAATTCCATTCAGCGACTAAAAGAAGATGGAGCAAAAGCAACAGGAACAACTTTCTAACAGTGAAGCTATGGAAGCATAGGCAAGGGCTTCATGGAAATTATTTAGAAGAGTGTGAACAGTGTGCCATAGACAACAGAAAAGAAGTTTCTCCCATCTCAAGGTGAATAGTTAGACTCTCTATGTCACTTTCACCCTGGCTTTTAGAGTTATTTTTATTATTTTTTGTTATTGTGGTTATTGTTTCTGTAGTTTCTATTGTTGTCCCAAGATTTTCCATAGAGCTGAACATATTTAAAGCTGCTATATCATATCACAAGCAGTCCCATGTTAGAAAAATATATTAAAATTATACTAAAATATAGAAATATTTTCAAAAAACTTTGGACAATCCATTCCCAACATCTAATGAAAGTGCATGTTGCAGGCATTGGCTTGAATATTTAAATCTGAATTTACAGATGATTTTAAATACTCATCTCTGTACTGCATTAACCACAAAATTATTGAAGCAGTGAAAAGTAATGAGAGAGGAAGATATATATATATATTCACAGATGTTATTTTTAATGATAAACACCTTGTCTATATGTTGAATATGTTTATTTGTGCAAGTGTCAAATCAAAAAGAATAAATGCATTTCCTAAGTGGCCCCAGAAAACTACTGTATAGAATTGACAATGAATTTAAGACCAGTATTCTGAATCTGAAAGAGTGAGAATTTGAAATCTGGATCAATGTGCAAATTCTTTTGAGTCCTCTCTAGTTAAAACATTCAGAAACATTTATTGTTTGATTTATTGCATGGCAGGAGCCATTTCCTTTAGAGAGAGATAATTATATTGCCTTACAAGGAAGTCCTTCCCTTCACCCAAGTCTGGCTTTAGAGGGGACTCTTTCATATGCCCCCTCAGATGAAGAGTTAGCCACATCCCTTACTGTGGTTTAAAAATCTTAAAAGAAATTGTGTAAACATTTTCCAGCCCCATGCAGCTGGAGCCCTGAAGCACTGAGCTACAAGCAGTGGTGGAGTGCTGTGCTGTGTTTTTGCAAGTACAAGACAGAAAATCTATGTAATTACCTCTGAAGCAGAAGAAGCTGTGCAGCCTGACAGAACAGCATGTGTAGGAAGCACTTTGTCAGGTCTCTGCTGACTAATTTCCCACTCTACACAAGGTTTTTTTTTCCCCTTGTAGTCTTTCAGGATTAACCCTCTCTATGCCCTTATTTTCTCTGTCTACCCCAGTGTGAGAGTACAGAAGTGGATTCAGAGCAGAAATTGAGGCTGTTGGACCTAGTCCAGTGAGTGCCTGCCATTTAAAAAAAAGGGGCCATGAAGACAGCTGACTGAAAAGAGAAGGAGGAAAGGGTACACAATATCTAAAGGTGGGATTTGCTGTTTCAAACAGTCCATGCAGCTTTGTCTCTTCCTTCATGAGTTTTAAAATGAATGTGTTAAGGCAGTGCTTGCTCATGCAGAATTCAGCTCACCTTGAAAACAAAAAAGTTTTCTGTGTCTCAGTTGTTAAATGACACTGGAAAATCTATACTGTCATTTCCAAGGATTTAGGAACATAAGCAACAAAACAAGAAAAAATCTTATCTACTGCTTAGTCCAGTTTCCTGTTATTGCAAATCTTGTTTTTTTCTGTTTCACATATGAACATATGAAGTTCCATCTTCAAGTGCATTCCTGTACCACTTCTTTATTTAAAGTTGCTCCAGAAACTGTATCCCCCAGTAGTTTTAAAACCTTTCCTCATTTCCAACCTGGAGGTACTTGCAGTTATGTATACCCATTGCTCCTTTGTCTGTAAAAGTTTTGAATGTCACAAGTGAGAAAGTTGTTTTGTGTGAGTAATGTGGTGGGGGACTCTATGGAAATAAAGAAGTAAAACCATCCATCAACCATAGGTTAGCTTACTCCAAAGACTCTATATCGTCACTTAGTTTCCATTGGGACCCTGGGTTCAGAACTGGATTCATAGAATTTGAGGCTAGAAAAGGTCACTTTAATCTCCATTCTGACCTCCTGCAGAACACAGGCTGTAGATCACTCGCTAGGTCCTGAATGAACCCTGTGTCATGTAATCACTTACTGAATTCAGTGACACTAAGCACAGCCTTTTTTCCTTTTATTCAGTCCAGTCTTTTCTCTTTCTGGGTTGTTTGCTTTTTTTCCCCCCTTCTAGCATTTGTCTAAAGACATTTTTCTATGTAATATGATTCCTTGAGATGTATCCCTCCTTTTCAATTCTTACTGAACATCTGAGCCAGATCACATTCAAAATCAATTTCTGCCTGTGCAAATATGTACTGCGCATCTTTTTCTCATGCATTTATTTATTTATTTCTAAGCTTTGAGAAAAAGAATAACCTTAGAAGCCTGACTCAACTGGAGAAAAGATTGCATTGTGTTAATTCTTCTATGATTCACAGACTCCTTTATTCAATACCATAACCCTGTCTGCACTAAGTGACTCAATATCCTTACTTGTTTCTAATAAAACAGGTCCATCCATCCTTCTTTCCTTCCTTCTTTCCTTCTTTCCTTCCTTCCTCCCTTCCTTCCGCACCTTCTACCCCTTCCTTCCTCCCTCCCTCCCTCTCCCCACCCCTCCCTTTTTTTTTCTCCTTCTCTCTGAGCTGCAAAAACCAGGTGCTTGAGGCCAGTAACTTCAGCTGAAGAACATAAATTCTATTTCTCCAACACTAAACAAAACAATTTCCTGACTTTCACAGAATTTTGGTGGGTCCTGGAGGGAATACCAAGTTGGGAAAAATACATCTGTTAGAAAGAAACAAAGTTGTCCTCCTCTGAAGAAACAGAGGTTTTGTTGTGCTACCTGTAATCATATTTAACCCTTTTCTTGTTGTGCTACTGGCTATGCTGAAGTAATGAGATGTACTTGGTAGTTAGGTTATTTCAAACCTTAATTGTTGTATGCTATTTTGAAATACCCTAGGTAACAATTATATTCTGATTTTCTCAACAAAAGCTGGCATTTCTTATTACCAGTAGGGTTTCTGGAAATCTTATTCTTGCCAAATGAACACTATGCAGGAAAAAAATTAACAAAGCATAAATGAAAATTAAATTTCAAAATTTTAGAGTGTTTAAATTTGTGGTGAGAGAAATGGGATGGTTCTAGGCAGTCCAGGCACACATACCACATTGGATTCATCATACAATCTCATTTCAAGAAAGGACCACCAGCAATATTAGATAACTTTATTTAAATTTTGCACTAGCTTGTGCCTCTCAATTCAGCTAAAGCTGTGTTGTTGTGGGTTTTTTTTCTGGGGACAGCAATAACAGACAAATTGAAAAGATGTGAGCAAATCTGATCAGAGGAAGAGGAAAGATCTCTGACTCATATCTGCAATGTGGAACTAATTCCCAAAGGAAATAAAGCATTTACAATCACGTTTCTGTGTTGGTGTATATGCATCTGTATGTCTTTCTTTCTACTGCTCCTTTGCAGTAGCACTGAAAATACTTGATATTGAATATACTGATGCAATATTTGAATTTTGGCTAAATTTAACAAAAGAATAATATTTTTGTATATTTTATATGCATGATTTTTATTAGACCTCAAAAAATATCAATTTCAGAAAAGTTTAGAAGTAAACATGAAATGACAAAATTTACAAGTCTTAATTCACACAAGATAAGATATTAGAGAACTTGATTTCAAGCAGAACAAACACAGGAAACAAGGTTTCATTTATTCTGCTGTTCAGGGGACAGCCTTATTTTCCCAAAGCTCAGAAAGACATAGAATATTATGATCTTAATGTGCTCTGTGCAGTTAGAGAGCAAGGTACAACGTCTTTATAGAGTTTGCCCTCTCAAGCTACATTATTACTTTGCTTTAATCCCCCATTTTTCCTTTTAAAGTGGTTCCATAATTTTTGCTTTATTTTCTTAGCAAGAAAGCTAATCTGTGCCACCTCACTCCCAGAGGGAGAGGATGAGAAATCTGGAATCTGTAGTATCTGGAATCCATGAGACAGTTCAGCTGAAAACCTCTTCTAACATCTGTGTAATAACCGTTGATGACAAATATGTATATTACTCGGGAATAAAACCTCTTCCTTTGGGTTTGGTGTCTCAAATAATTTCTTATTTGGACTTCTTGGGGAAAAATAAAATAGAATCATAAAATGTTTTGGCTTGGAAGGGGACTTTGAAGATCACCTAGCTCCCACAATGCCGCTGTGGACAGGACACCTGCCACTGGACCAGGTTGATCAGAGCCTCATCCAGCCTGGCCTTGGACACTTCCAGGGTGAGGCAGCCACAGCTTCTCTGGGCAACCTGTTCCAATGCCCCAACACCCTCACAGTAAGGAATTTTTTTCCAAATTTTTGATGTGAATCTACTCGATTTCAATTTAAACCCAGTCCCTCTCATCCTGTCACTACCTACTCTTGTAGACAATCTTGCCCATAAGTTCCCTTCAGGTACTAGTAGGCCACAATTAAGTCACCCCAAAGCCTTCTCTTTTCCAGGCTGAGCAATCCCAATTCTCTCAGCCTTTCCTTACAGAAGAGGTGCTCCATCCCTCTGATGACCTTGGTGGCCTCCCCTGGACTCACTCCAGCATGTGTTTCTCCTGTGCTGGGACCCCAGAGCTGGATGCAGCACTAGGGTGGGGTCTCACCAAAGGGAAGCAGAGGGGTAGAATCCCCTCCTTTGTCCTGCTGGCCACATTTTGCAGCCACATTGACTGGTCTGTTAGGGTGGCTGGGAGGGCTGTAGGGTTAGCTAAAACCTATGCAAAAACTGTCAGTGCCAGCACACCTCAGCAAGAATTTGTCTTCACAGAAGAGTGCATGTAAGCTACCAAAAATAAATGAGTATGATGGCCAGCTTGAAGAGGCCAAACATGTAAGATACCTTACCTGAATATCACCCTACTTTAGCAGTGGAATTCACAGACATCTGCATCACAGACATCAAAAATTGGGTGACGTGTCCCACTCTGGGTGTCCTGACCATAAATTGATTTCATGCACCTTCTTGGCAGAGTCATGGGAGGTAAGTAGGGAAACCAAAGGGCATTTCCATGTGTTCTAGTCCTGTATGTCAGCAAAAAATTTGGAAGATCACTGGAGATCATGGAGCTTGGTAAACTTTCCTTGCTCCCCAGGTTCACAGATCACTAATGGAGGTTTCTATATCTGGAGATGAATCCCACCAAAGTTCATATAAATGAAACTATTTTTACAGCCATGGGTGTGCATGGACTTGTTGATCACTGCTCATATAAGCCAGCCACATGGATGGTTACATTATAGTCAGCTGCCCTCTGGAGCTCTACAGACATGAATTTGTAGTTTTGTGTAAGAGCTAATGAGCCCTGTTGAACATGGATGGTGGAACTCCTGCCTTCCCTCAAGCATTTACAACAGTAAATTTAATAGTGCAACAGCACAGAGCCCAAAATCTGACTCATCTATGCTATTACCTCGTACACTTTGCCATAGTAATTTTCATCAGTTAATTTTCTCCTGAAAAAATCTTTGCTTCTGTTCATTTAGCTTCAAACTGCAAAGCCCCAACTTTGAATGTAGATTCTTTTTTCTTTTTTAATTAAAACAGAGAAATTACTGAAAAAAAAAAAAAAAAAAAACCCAAAATGAACCAGAAAAAAATCAAACCCAAACAAGAGGATCATAAGGGCTGGGGTTTATTTGTTTCCCATTTTTCTCAGCTCTTCAACTAAAATTTATAACCATGATACCATAAAGCCCTGGGTAAGATGGACATTTAGCTATAAACAGGTACCTCATGCAACAGTGGTGCAGTGACAGCAAAGGGACAGGAAATTGGGTGTGCTCAATTAATTTTTAAAGTATATAATTGGGACATGGACCTTATTGTTAAATGCAGCCACTAAAGAGTAACTCATACTTGCAAAACGGGTGTGATCTTCCCTCTATTATCAAGGACAGTTGCTAATTTTACTGAGGGTTTTTTATCAGTCCATAGCTTTTTTCTTCAGCTACCTGCACTTTATTTATATGCTCTCTTTTTATCACTATGTACATTCCAGTATTTTTGGCCTTGATCATTCCAGTAATGTCTGCCTTGGGCAGTGAACCTCCCAAAACATGGTGCTTTACCCTTGTCCTACGGAAGGAGCTTTACCTTTCCTCTGAAAAGAGCAGCTTTTTTTTTTTTTTTTGCAAAGTGAAGAGAATCTTGTGCCAAGCAATCTTGGTTCAGCCTCTTCCAGCAAGAAGAGAGGTCAAGCTGTTCCTAAAATCAGTTTTGTTGTCTTCAATCACAGTGCCTTGATTTTTGTCTTCTACATCAAGGATCACTAATCGTTTTTGCATAGCAGGGAATAAAATCCTGTTTATTGATAACAGATTAATGGGGTTCAAGGCAACCTCTGGAATGTGATGTGCTTTCAGAGATATTGACAAGTATTTGAAGTTTGAAAGGCTCAAATTCATGATAACATACTTAATTTGAATAAGAGCAAAAAAGTTTAAAAAGGCAGATCATTCATCAGCTTTAGGGTTAAAGTTTCAGGGGATGTGAATCAGTACTGTGTTGCTTATCAAGCAAGAATTCAGGGCTTGATCTACTAAATAGAATTTGAAAGTTTCCATCCATGCAAATGTAATTCTGATATTTAGTTCACTTTGAGTTTGACCAAGTAGAAATTATTATTTTGTGGTTTTGTTTTGTTTTGAATCAAAATCAGACAGAAGTGGGTTGACCCTGGCTGTATGCCAGGCACCCACCAAAGCTGGTCTCTTAATCCCCTCCATATCTGCACAGGGGAGAGAAAATATAAAAAAAGGTCATGAGTTGAGATAAGGACAGGGAGAAATTACTCATCAAATACCATCACAGGTAAAATGGACTCGACCTGGGTATATTAATTGAATTTATTTCCAGCAAAATAAGAGGAAATAATGAGAAATAAAAACATCTTCCTCCACCCCCCTGCTCTTTTCTAGGCTCTCCCTCTCCCCCTCCAGCACTGCAGGGAGATGGGAATGGGGGTTATGGGTGGTCATCACACGTTTTTCTGCTGCTGCTCAGGGAGAGAATTCAAAACTCTTCCCCTGCTTCAGTGAGGTATCTCTCCCATGGGAGACAGTACTCCATGAATGGCTCTAATATGAGTCCATCCTGTGGCTACAATGCTCCACAACCTGCTCCAGTGTGGCTCACTCTTCCACAGCTGCAGTCTTTCAGGAACAGGCTGCTCCAGTGTGGGTCCCCCACAGGGTCACAAGTCCTGCCAGCAAACCTGCTCCAGCCTGGGCTCCTCTCTCCGTGTGTCCACAGGCCCTGCCTGGATGCTGCTTGAACACAGGATTCCCATGGGGTCACAGCCTCCTCTGGGCATCCCCCTGCTCCAGCCTGGGCTCTTCCAGGGGCTGCAGGTGGATCGCTGCTCCCCCGTGCCCTCCCTGGGCTGCAGGCGCACAGCTGCCTCACCATGGGCTGCTCCAGGGGCTGCAGGGGAATCTGAGCTCCAGAGCCTGGAGCAGCTCCTGCCCCTCCTTCTGCACTGCCCTGGGGGGCTGCAGGGCTGCTCCTCTCACATGTGCTCACTCTGCTCTTCTCTGACCAGAAATACCTCAGCACAATATCTTTTTTCCCTTCTCAAATATGTTATCACAGAGGCATTGCTGTTGTTTCTTGATTACCTTGGTTTTGGCCAGGGTCCATCCTGGAGCTGCCTGGCACTGGCTCGGCTGGACATAGGGGCAGCTTCCAGCAGCTTCTCACAGAAGCCATCCCTGTGGGCCCCCGGCTACAAAACCCTGGCCATACAAACCCAATATACAGAGACATAGTTAAAAAAACAAAATGGAATCTGAGGGCAATGGGGGAACCAAAAATTCTAAAAGAAAACTGATAGGAAAACCATTGAAAAAATGAATCAAATGGACTAATGTTGGTAAAATCTCTTATCTTTGCTCACTCATAAATATGTAATTTTGATTCATGTGAGAAGCATATTTTTGCTGGTTAGGTTTATTATTTACCTTCACAGATGTTGTTTTCATTGGATAGGACTCCCAAGCTCTTTCAGTTTGCAAAGTTTTTGTGTGACCTCTTGTTTTTACTTTTTCATTTTACTTTCCTCACTACTGATCATGTCTAGTTATTAGAGATAAATAAGCTGCTCTTACTTCCAGTGCTGTGGAACACGAAATTCTCTGTCTCCCCTTTTCACTCGCATATGTTTATCACAGGCCACGCTCTTTTGCAGTCAGTTTTCCTGTTAATATTTTTATACAGCATTTTAATAATTTCATAATACAACCCCCCAGTCTGTAGAACATAATATGATTTTCTTGTTCATGCAAAATTTAAGCTTAGTCTCAGACAAATAGTTTCCTCAGAGTTAGAAACTGAAGTTTTGACTGGTGTAGTGACTATCTCTAATTTTAAGAATAAAAGATAAGCACTTCCAAGGGCTGCCCACTGCATCCTAAAAGCTCTTCTGAAGGTGTGCAGGATAATGACCTCCTAGAGGGATTTCTCTCACCTTACTGGGTAAGGACAATTCTAACTTGGGCAGCTCAGTTAGATGTAGCATCAGATAACTGAGAATGAAGTTAAGCATCTAAACTTTGACATCTGCTTTCACATGCCAACTCACAGCAGTGTTAAGAAGGAATTTGCTCCTGTTTGCAGGCTGGTGGTATAGGGACCAATTAGTAGGATAATAACCCTGCACTAAGAGGAAGAAGAGGCAGGGCTGCCTCTGGGACCACAGATCTGCTGTGTCAAACCCTGCTCTGCACACTGTCTGCATGGCACAGTCCATGCCAAAGTGAGGTGTTGAGGTGCTGAGACAGTGGCACTGCACAATATCACTTTCAGGTTTTGGTAGGGTGATTTTTCTTTCTTCCTATTAGTGTCCTCCATGCTTAAACCTGAAGGGCCAGAGTGTCAAAATACTGAGATTATCCAAGTCAGTCCATTCTCTTTGCCTATGAGACTAAATGGTCTTGCTTCCACCATAATCTGAATATACAAAATAGCACAGAAATACGTGTAAGAAAAGTGCAAAGTTAAAGCATTGGCGCAATGCAATTAATCCCATTAACTATGGAGAGGTGAAGAGAGGTCGTGGTGGTTTTCGTTTTTTTTTTTCCCCTCTTAACAAATTTCTGCTCCAACAGATAGGTAGAAATGCATGTATAAGTGTTGGAAGAGATTACTATTCACTAGTAAAAGGAAATCATACTGTATGTTCTTCAGGCTTGTCATTTCTAAAGCTGAATAGAAAGACTAAAAGACCAGTTTAATTCTTATTTGCCCAGATTCAAATACAGAGTGATTCCATTGTATCCAAACACTGATCGGCATGAAAATATATTGGGTTTTTTGTGTTGCTAAAGTGAGAATCATATCTGAGAAAAAACTCCTGCAACCATGTGTACTTTCTCATCATATTTCCTTTGTCCTCCTGTTAAGATTTTAAGGGGGGAAGTTCCCTCTCTATAATACCTAGCAAAGTACTCAGGGCACAGATTGATTAGAGAGAAGAAACAAATATTGATTACCTTCATGATTACTCTACTCAAACTGAGATTCAGAAAATCTGTACGCATTTTCTCAGCACCAAATTTTTGTCAGACAAGTAACTCTGTGAAGATTGTTTTATAGAGAGAGCAATTCAAGCTATTTTTAAAGAAATAATTTTGTTTAATAATGAATTATTATTTTCAGAATAAATTGGTTTCTTATTTTCTTGAGATGCTTTTCTCAGGGCTTGTTGGAAGAAATGGAACAGAAAATGCAAAAAGAATGTATTTCAACATGCTTTCTAAAATGAAACCTGCAGTATTTTCATGTAACCATATTCCATTTTTCAGGCAAAAGTGTGATTGTATCATTTATTAAATATAAAAAGTGGTAAGAAAAGACTTTTAAAAACTGTCAGAAAGCTGCTTTTGTTGACTTGGTGATTTTTTGCTTATGCCTTTTCCTTTTCCTTTTCCTTTTCCTTTTCCTTTTCCTTTTCCTTTTCCTTTTCCTTTTCCTTTTCCTTTTCCTTTTCCTTTTCCTTTTCCTTTTCCTTTTCCTTTTCCTTTTCCTTTTCCTTTTCCTTTTTTTCTCCTGATGCTTGATACCTTTTAAAATGTCGAAAGTTCTTACTGCATGGACAAGCCCAGTGCTCATTCAGGTCTACCTACAAGCCCCACTCTCTGGCGACCTCGCCTTGTTACCTCCCCAGCGGTGAAACCCCAGGTCACCAGGAGACAAATCAGGTGTTTATCTTTGGCTGTCCCTGGTTAAATTGCTGCTGTACCAACCAAGAGGGCGGCCACCACACACTGTTCACAGGAGGCTTATTGAATGTATTAACATAGTCCTTGGGATAATGATCTTACAACAAACATGACATCATCTCATTAGCATGATCACTTTCATGCTAAGTGTGGTACCTATTGTTGGTTTTCCTTGAAGAAAAGAAAGCATAATGTGTTTGGCAATGAAGCTGAAACATGTCTACTTCTGCTCTTTTCTAGAGGTTTCTTTATTGAATAGAAGATTTTTGAGAGGAAAAGATGTTTCAAATTGTTTTTATTCAAAAGCGACACTGAGGAAGAAATAGAATTCAATGAAATATTTGATGATTTTTCATATTTTCTTCATTCATCTCTGTATTTAATCTATACAGTCATATACAATCTGCATACTTGAGTGTCTGTGTTATGATTGAAAGATTTTTTGGTGTGAACGAGTCACAAATCAATCATGCATCCAAGTCAGTCTTATAATTATAATTATTACAATGAGTAATTAGAGGCTTTTTTTTTTCATTTAGGCTTCGCATTTGAACAGTGCACTTCAATAATTTGCTATTCGTGTTGTGTAGTATTCATCTAATTCATGTGGTGAAATATTGTTCATTAATTTGACAACTGAACCACTATTATTGAAGACAGGAGTGAGAACACGAGTAGTGAGCTAGCTATGTACAAAATGTTGGACACACTAAAATTTGTCCTAAAATTTGTGTTAGTTTGTAAAATTCAGAGGTATCTGAGACTTCTTCGCAAAGCACAGACAATAACTAATAGAATCCTAAAGAATTTTGAGTACTTATTTGAGATTTTTTTGTTTATTTTAAGGGATTCTTGAAAGCAATCTTCAAAATCCATTCATTTAGAATTCTAAATGGTTTATTTACCAAAGGCCAAGAGCTGTCATTAATCTGAGTAAAAAATACACTCTTCTCAAAATGTCAGAAGTGCAAATCACTTATTTTAGTGTCTGAGGTGTGCCTGTGGGTTGGAAGCATGTATTTCAGAGGAGGAAGGCAGAATGTGCTTCTGAAGTCACACGAGGGTGGTTCTTAAAGACATTCAGGCACTGCTTTAGTGTGACATCCTCCACTTCATTCCCAGCATTCTCAAGCCTTGGAGTTATGCACACAGAACTTCCACATCACCAAAGGCTCAAAGAGAGTGTCCTCCCACTCTGTCTGTGGTATAACAACACCAGTGCTCACAGACCTGGTCTGCTCTTGTGGAGCTGGGAAACACGACTGCCACGCCTGCCACCTGCTCTCCAGCCCCAGCTCTGTGCCTCCAGTTCAACCATATATTCTGGTTCAGGAAAGCACTGAAGAAATGTGGAAATTGTAATCAGCAACTTAAAGGAAATTAGTCCTGTGTCTTTATTCAAAAGTGGGAATGAATCTTCCACTGTTTGATCTCTTTTATTCAAGAATGAAGCAGTGCATTATCTTTCTCACTAAGCCACCTCTTCCTTTACTCCAGACACTGCTCATTCCCTGCCTGATAATTGGAATTTCCTCTTAAAGACGCTGAGACCACCTTAGAGAAGTAAGGTTTACCTTTTGACAAACATAACTGGGGAGAGAAGCTTTAGATAGAGCAAAATGTATTTCTTCTTTGCTTTATTGCATGGGTTATTTGGAGCTATACACAGTTGTTCTATCAATACAACTGATGGTGAAGTGCAAAGAAAATGAAATCAATGAAAATCTTCTTGAAGGATCTAAGTTTCAAAGGGATGACATAAAACAAATCTCAGCTTAACTTTTCTACACAAAACCGAACCCAGCAATACAGGTCTTTAAATATCTTGTTAGTGTTTATAAAACATATAACTATTTTCAGGTCCTAATTTTCATCTCACATCCTTCTTCTTTCCAAATAACACTTCACTAACACCTAAAAAAGAACACAAAGTTCTTAAGACCCACTTTTATTAAGAGTTTCACAGTTAGTTCACTGATCCCTAAGAAAAGAAGTTCTCAATGTTTTTCAAATAAATTTAAGATAACTTTTTGTTATTTAAAATGTTTAGTAAGTTTACTCCAACAAGAGTCAGAGTAAGATACTTCTTCATGAAATTGGAAACAAAATTCATAAAGGAAGGAAAGAGTAAAGGACACTTGCAATGTCCTTCCGGAATCTGACCGTATTCTTTCTGGAAACTGATCTCATTCTTGCTAAATTCCATAGATTTTCTTCACTCCTCAAGTTCTGGCTTGAAAGGTGATATATTAATATCCTGGATATTCTTTCTGAAAACTGACACAATCCCCCCCACCTTTGTAGGAAAAGACCTGACCCTTTACCTCTGTTTCTACTGGTAAAAAATATACAATTCAAACACATCATTCAAGTAGTAGGTGGAGTTGCAACAATTTCCTGATATTTAATTGAACATTTTCAACATTTGCCCACCTTGAATGTAGTATTCTGTAAACTTGCCTTAAACAAGGATGTTTTTAAAGCAAAATTCTGCTGGTTGATATTCTTATTGATGCTTTTTGGGTGTTATGCAGTGCTAGATTTAGCATCACTGAAGGGCTATTTGCAAAGTCAGACCTGATGAACTGTGATTTCCTACTTTTACAGAATTTCTGATAGTCGCTACATCTCAGCATACCATGGATCCTATGCCTGAAGAAACAGAATTCTTAAACCTTATAAACATTAAGTAAATATCTTGTGCCCATTATTTCAAAGAAATATAAACCTCATGATTTAAAAAAATGGAATTTAGTATCATATTGTTAAAAAGGATACAGTGCTTTTAAATACTATTAATTTCAGACAAAACAGAAAAAAGAACACTTGAAAAAAGAACACTGGTTCCCTGACCTCTTGAATAGCCTAAAGATTCACCTTTTCCCTCATCAGCTAGATTTATTATGAGCTAAATATTTGCTTTTGTGCTGACAAAAGTCATACAAATCTAGTTCATCACCTAACCCACATTAAAGTCTTGCAAGGTGTCTAAAAATCTTGATTATATTCCACTTAATAATTAATAATTAGAACTTATGAAGCGGACAGTGTTAGACTATGTTCAAAACCTCGCTTTTTCAAAAAAGTTTTGCCCTCCTGTCTTCCATATTTCAGAGAAGTTTTGTACAATAGGCTACGAGGGCTTTCTGATGAAAGACAAGGGTTTACTATTTAAGCTGTTGTATAAATTTGGGAATCATTGCAACGAGATACTCTATATTCTGGGGGCCAGGGGACACTTTTGATTTTATCTCTATATAAAAGATTGTTTCTAAGCTGTGAAGACTGGAAAAAGCACGTGTGCAGCCATCTCATATCTTAAGGAAAGCCTCTTAAATCACCAAACCAATTCAAGGTAAATTTAATTTCTCATCTGCACAAAATTCTGAATGAGTAAAAAAATATAGAACTGAACAAACAGTCAAAAAAAGATCACACAGATTTCCTTGTGCTGCCCATGTTCTGGACTGAAATTCCTCTTTTGTTTAACTTTTTTTTCTTGTTGCCACACAACTTTTCATTTTGGCAGATGATCCCTTGTGTCATAAAAAATTCAAACCTCTTCTTTTCTCAGAGTCTTGTAAGAATTCTTCACAAAGTTCTAAATGATGATCCAATGTTTCAAGGAAAATTTGGAGAAAGATCAAAATGTTCCAATTCATTGGCTGAAATATTAAATCTAGAAAAAACACCCAAGCAAACAAGCAAAAAAACCCCCTCTTCAATACTTTCACAAAACTAACCTTAATTGTTGATCAACTGCAAATGAATCAATGAAGAATTGCACATAAATGAGTTTAAATCCCCTAGGAGTCTGCAACATTAAGTAATTTAAGTTTATGCCAATTTTAGGCATTAAATGCATAAAAACATTAAAGGGAGCACATATATATATGTATATATGTTTGCTTAACCTTAAGCATTTCCAATGTAAATTAAGTTAGTTGTGTAAGAAACTTGAGTAGACATTTGAGAGTGAGTTGTTTAAGAAATGATTCATATTACTTACCTTAAGCACACAATTTTGAAGGTGATAAAATCCTCCATGGGAGGCAGGAAAAGACATAAGACTGAACAAAAAGAATGTCCCTAACTTGCAGATATTTAAGGTTATGTTCACCCTCCTTTGTATCATTCTGCACCTGAAAGCTCTTTGTATTAGCACCATACCAAAAAAAAAAAAAAAAAGAAAAAGAAAAGATCTTGAATTGTGCATATATTTTTTTTAGAAGAATAATCAATAACCCAGCTATAAAAGTTTTAGAGCTATTGATATAGTCTCCACCAAGTTCAGAGTCTGTCAAAGTTTAGCCACCATATCATTTGAATTATTCCCTTTTTAAATTCCCTCTCTTAAAAAATCATTAATGTCCCAGGTGGACACAGATTGTTCTTTGTGATTCCTTTAACATGGAGATCCTGGTTGGTTTGGATTTTTTTTTTTTTTTAAATGGATGTATTTCTTTATATATTTTGGGAAAAGAGAAGAAGTAATATTTTTTTTGCCCTTCTTTTTTTTTTAATTCTTAAAAACGAAGGTGGAAAAATGCATCAGAATACATAAACAAGAGGAAAAAGAGGAAATAGCTTCTTGTTCTGTCTCAGGGGTGGGGAAAGGAGGGCATATAAGAACAGATCAAGAATCTAATAAATCACAGCATCACAAAACATCTCTCTGTATTTTTCAGCAGATTATACATGTCTATATTCCTTCTTCCCAACCATAACCAACAAATTAATATCTTACAGTGTTAGGGTAGAATTAGAAAAGAGCACCTGAACATAATTACGAAAGCCACAGTGTTTTTCAAAATGCTTATTGTCTAACATATGGTCTTTAATCTAAAAATAATCTGTGCCTTATTATTTTTGACTAGAATCTAAGTAAAAACTTGTAAAGGCTTTTTGTACTGTATCAAGCTGCTTTTAGAAACTGTAGTTTATTACTTTGCCCATAAAACCAGGACAGCAAAACATATTTTATTAGGCAAACTGCACCACTAATTTAACAGCAGTGGAAACATACTTTATTAATTTTATAGGGCTTAACATAGACCAAAAAGGCACTGGCCATATTTTAAAACCATTATACAAAACATGTTGTTGACATTGTGGAGATGAGGTCCTCACTAACCAACAACAGTAGATTTCTTTTGACTGCTAATAACTGTTTAAAAATTGTTCTGATTAGGCTGTGGTACAGGTCTGAGCAGTGGTTGGGTTAGATGAGTAGCAGTGTGAATTCCACTGGCTACAAATGTGATAGTTGTGATTTAAACATTTAAGCAGAATTTACAGCTAGTCTCTGTCTTCTATTAACAAGGTTCTGAATGCACACACATGGGTCTCAAATATTCCCTGATGATACTTGTGGCTCTCTTCCAACACAGACTGAGTTAAATTCCATGATTCTGTGATTCTGCTGAAGGACCCAGGCTTGTTTCAAGACAAGTATTCACTGGTCTTGAAAGTAACAGAAGCAAAACTGGATTGTGAAACCAGAAAGTGTCAACTCCTGGGCTGGCAAAAAAATTAATTACAAGCTAAATTGTATGAAAAATCTATACACACAAACTGTTTCTGAAGCTGCTATGGTTTGTATTTAATCTGGTTCCATCTCAGCTTGAAAAGGTTCTGATGGAGTTTTGGTGTCTTGAGATTCCTGGTTTCATCTTTGAGGAAAAGAGATAGTTTTACTCAGTTGGAAGACAGAAGGGTCAGGAGAAGTCACCATGACTCCATGAAGATCATTGATCTGACACACTTATGGTTGTGGCATAATTCTTTCCACTACAGAAGTTTTAAACTTTTTGTCTTAACTGTTATTTGTTCTGAATCACCATTCACTGCCCCATTGCACAACTTTTCTGCTGAAGACATAAGAGCTGACCTAACTGCCCTTTGCAGCTGCTTCATGGCAAATTAAAGGAAAATAACTTGTGGTTTGGGATGTTCAGACTGGATGTTAGGAAAATCTTTCACATCAGACCATGGGAGAACTACTGGAATATGTCACCCAGGGATGACATGGAGCTTCACCCTCAGAAACTTTCCAGCCATGACTATTCTTATTTACTTACTTGAAAAAAAAAAAAAAAAAAAGGAAAAAAAAAAAAAAAGGACCGTTTGCTTTTGCACCATCATGTCTATCTTTGAGCAACTGGAAGAGAGGAAAAAATGGAACTTAGTTGGGACAGTTCTAAGAACTTTACATCTATATTTTCCTGCTTCAACATAAAGTTGTTCTTTGGAAATAGTAAACAAAGCACAGTTTGACAAACTTTCTTCTGTGCCTGCATGGGTACTGTTGCTCATTGCACTCCCTGGGGTGGAAAGCTTTTACTAGAAGTGTGTTAAGTAGCTTGAGAAATTAATTTTCCTATAATAGAGACATCTTTAAAAGCATGAGCTTGCTGTGCAGTAAATCAATTCATGTGACAGATTTATTCTTTTATTGGGAATATTTTCAAGGGGTTTTAAGAAAGGAAAAACCAGCTGAGATACATTAAGAACTGGTGAAATAACACACACCAAAAAAAAAAAAAAACAACAACCAAACAAACGAAAAATCTCCTACAAATCTCCTCAAACAAAAACTAACAAAAAAAAAAAAANAAAACAAAAACAAAAAAAAAAAAAAAAAAAAACAGACAAAAACCCCCCAAGAAACCCCTCCAAAAACCAAAAAAACCTCATAACAAAAAAAAAAATACCCCACAAAAAAACAAAAAAAACCCAAACAACACCAAAACAACAACAACAAAAACAAACCAACCAACCAACCAAACAAAAACAAACAAAAAATTTTAAAAAGAAGCCCCACTCTGAAGCTACTTTGGAAACTCAAAAAGTAAAGGTTTTTAAACTTCTTGGCAGAGTAATTAATTTATCTTTACTGTCAGTTGAGCTGACAATATCAACCTTTATTTATATGTATTGTCTTTTATAACTTGCAGGTGATTACTGATTTCAGAAAGACAATAATATAAGGCCAGAATATATCAGAACAAGAAGTAATTTAGGTATTTTCAGGATGTTTCCGATCCAGTGGAGCTCAGAAAACCTGGAGATCTCTTCATCAAGTTTCAATTAGGTGTGACCAGTCAGTGAAAATTTTACATGAATCATTGCTTCAAGAGCTTGATATTTAGAAGTCCAGGCTTCTCTTCTCCATTTCTGCTACATCTTTTCCATAGAAAGTCATGTTGTTTGTTTCATTTATCTTGGTTTATCATTCTTCATTCCCTCCTGAGCTCTCATCTGAGATATCTGACTTCACCTGAGACTGGCAGGAAGCTGTAACTTTCATAGATGTGGACTCTGTTTTGTGTGTATGTTTGTGGACATTTTAAAGAAAGGATATTTTTATGCCAAAACCTCATTTATTTCAGATAGAAAGTTTTCAGGGGAGGGACAAGTGTTTGAATAGCTCTGTGGGCAAAGTGGATTATGGTTGGTAGTACAGAAATGTGATACATAGACTATATTGAAAGTTTGGAAAAATGTTTCTGCCAAAAGAAACTTAAATATTTTCATGTCTGCTGAAGGCAGGATACAAACTAATAGCAGAGTAAGAGAATAAATTCAGTTTTTAGGAAGATAAGCACTGGAATAAATCAATACAATGGCCAAAGAATCTCTCTGCTTCTAAAAGTAGGTGGTGGAATTTTAGTTATTCTTAATTTGATTTCTGGTTAGAAGGTATCACCATATTAATTTTCCTTTTAGGATTCCAGCATTATAAAAATTTGATATTTGTTTTTTGGGGTTCTTTTCAGCAAGACTGGAAAATGAAGTGTATTTTGGCTAAAAAATTGGACTGATACAGACTCCAAACAGACCAGGAACTGTTTTTCTGAATGCATTTTGAAGGATGCTTTTTTTTTTTTTTTTTTTTTTTTTTTGCAACCAAACATTCACGCTTTGAAACCAAACTCAGAGTTCCGCCACAGCTCCTTAACAAAACAGACTCACTGGATTGGAGTTTTTCTTGGCACAAAGCTGCATGCAATTAAGAGTTCCACTAGCTGGGTTGTTCCTGCCTGCAAAAATGAATAGTTTCTCTATGAGTTTAAAAAAAAAAAAAAAGTAGAATAGAAAAAAAGGAACTTACTCAGCAGTTGAAATATACAATAAAAATGTCACTGCTATCTTTGCTTTAATTATGGAGCTCACATTGTGATTATATTCTATTCCAGTTTGTCAGAAAATGAGACTGTAACCATTATTGTTAAGCACTGTAACATCTCTTCTCTTCACTGAGTTTGTGTGCCCTCATTTTTATTCAGTCATATTCAAACCACATCCTTTTCTCACAGGTTTGCAATAACTAGGACATTTTTCTAGCTCATTCTGCCTGTTACAAATGAATAGCCTGGAAAATTTCCTTCTCACTCTCGTGTTTAAAGGCACAGATGAAGGGCAAAAAAAATCTCTTCTGCCATTGTGCAGGAGGCCTTCTACTATCATAGCAGATCTCAGTGGCATATTCTTTGCTTGAGCATTCATCTGATCTAGGAGAGAGTAGTCAGAGTGGGGCAAATCACCACAAAGACCTGGAAAGTGAGGAGAAACATTAAAAGCAGCTTGGAGAAAGCCATGATGCCCATGGGTGTTCTTCAGTGGCAAGGGGGACAAAAACACATAGTCATCATAGTTGGAAAGAACCCCTCTTCTGGCCTGAGAAGTTCAGATCTCAGATGGGTGATCTATAAACTGAGCTCCACAAGTAGAACTGTCCCGAGAACAATGAGAGTTCTGAAACACCTCATCTGCAGAATTTTTTGTACTGAAAAGGTACATTTTTAACGCAAGTTTAAAGGGGTTTTTTTTGTTTGTTTGTTTTTGGGGTTTTTTTGGTTGGTTGGTTGGTTTTGTTTTGTTTTGTTTTGTTTTCTATAAAACCCATGTAGAATTTTGACATCTGTAAATGTTGATGTCAAACAGCTTTTTCCATAGTGGGTGGGATAGGGAACTGACGGTATTTATACAAAAGCAACAAAACCACTATGCCAATAAATGCTTTCCAGAAGGTCAGTCCATTCCAAATCTGACTCTTGCCTGGTTCACAGTAGCTGCTTCTGAAAATATCACAAGATTTCATCTGATCTTGACAGCAGAGAGCAGATAACACAGGTTGTGTCTTGCTTTTGCCATACTCAGTGTTACTAGTGAGAAATGCTTTCTGAACAGCAGTAGTTAGAAGATATTTCTACTGACTTCTGCTGGTTTTCTGCCAGACAATGCAGTTAAGACAAGTTCTAAATACTTCTCCAAATTCTGCCTGTTTGGCTGATTTTTGTTTCTTAAAAAACAGAACTAATCCCTAAGTCTTAATTGGCTTGAAACATCATGTTGTGGCAATTTTAAAAATACTTTTTCATGTCTCAAGTGTTTTGTTTTGATTGTTTATGTATGGCACATTAAGATATAATATAGAGAAAAAAAGTTAAAATAATGAAGCCCCAAAAAAGTAGGACTGTTTTCCTTCCCTGAACATTTTATTGGCAGAAATGTAAAATTCTGTGTAAATGTATATAATTCTATACTTTTATGTTTGTTATCACAAACAGGTAAATTATTCTCATGATAATGGGCAAATATGTGAAATGTACTTTTTATGTTTGTTTTATTTCTATTAGAGTAGCTAAACAGCTTATCTTTCAAGTTAAAAAAAAAAAAAGTGAAGTCATTATAGATTAATAGTGGTTACTTAAATTAAAAAAAAAAATCCAAACCAATAAAAAAAATCCCCAACAAAATCTGATGTTTTCCCAGGTACTTCAATGAGCACTAGAAAGGCATTTTAAGATTTTTCAATACTTCTAGTAAGTTAAGTTATAAATTGCCTGTTTTTTCCATAAAGGAAGTTAATCAAAAAATTCAGAAAATATGTGATTGTAAAAATTTGGTACAGATAGTTCCTCTTCCAGAATAAGAATAAAAACATCACTGCAAATATCATATTTCTAAATGTCTTACCTGAAGCATTATGAATAATAATTTTACCTCCTTGATTATGCAAGAGTTGTCTATTTATCTTGACATTGAAGGAAAACAATTTTAGAATATACAGTCCTCAGCTCCTGGGCTTTTCCCTGCAGATGAACGATATGCAAGTCTGAATCCTATGTAAGTCAGAAAAGCATTGAAAACAAAATAAAACACATATGATTTAAATATTATTAGGTTATAGAATGAAAGATGCCACTTTGTTTTATTAATATATGTAGCTGGTGGCTAGGATGTCTTGTGACTCTCTTGAAAAACAGGAAAATATTTGGCATTTTCATTTTTCCTGACTGAGTTCAAAATTTCCCTGCTTCAACTTCAGTTTGGAATAATTAATACTACACTACAATTAGACTTCTTAGATGTGCTTTTCTATAATATATTTTTACTCTCAAATAAATTAGTCATGAAATAAATAAAAGTTTAAAAAAATTAAAAAGAAAATAAAAGAAAAAATAAATTGCAGCTCTAATGAGACCCACAGAACCATTTAAAATTACAATTCCTTTTTACACACGAGGAAACTCAGAGAATAAGGCGAGAACTTGCCATCAACAAAGAGTTCAATACCCTAAACTCTGTGGGCAGAATCTAGCAGCTTGCTCTATTCATGGACCATATCTCCCCACAGAAGAATAAAACATTAGCTTTGGTATCCTCTCTAAAACTTTGAATTCTCTCAGTGCCATTATTGCGTTGCTTCTACATCTTTATTTTGGACCTAGGTCAGCAGTGGTATCCTGCTCATGATGGACTTTGTAACAAACAACATGGCCCTTGAGAAGGACTCCCACAACTTCCTTCTCTCTATATCAGAGTGATGGATTTGATAGGTTCACTGTTAGATGGATAAGGAATTGGTTGGGTGATCACATCCAGGGCTTCATGGTCAGTGACCCAGAGTCCCCATGGACATCAGAGACAAATGGCATTGGAACCAGTGTTGTACAATATCTCCATTAATGACACAGACAAAGGAATTGAATGCACCCTCCACAAGTTTGCCAATGACACCACTCTGAGTGGTGCAGCTGACACACCTGAGGGACAGGATGACATCCAGAGGAACCGGGACAAGCTCAGGAAGTGGGGCCATGGGAATCTCATGAGATTTAACAAGTCCAACCTGAGTTGGGGCAATCCTGGTCTCGCTCCTGTCTGGGGATGAAGAGGTCAAACAGCCCTGCCCAGAAGGACTTGGGGGTGCTGTGGGTGAGAGGCTGGACATGCCCCGGCCATGGCACTCCCAGCCCAGAGAGCCAAACATGTCCTGGGCTGCACCCAGAGCCCCGTGGGCAGCAGGGGAGGGAGGGGATTCTGCCCCTCTGCTCTGCTCTGCTGAGACCCACCTGGAGCACCGCATCCAGCTCTGGGGTCCCTGCACAGGAAGGACATGGATTCACCCAGAAAGACCACCAAGACGGTCTGAGGGATGGAGCACCTCTGCTGTGAGGAAAGGCTGAGAAATTTGGGATTGTTCAGCCTGTAGTAAAGAAGGCTCTGATGTGGTCTGATTGCAACCTTCCAGTCAGTACCGGAAGGGAGCCTACAAAAAGACAGAAAGGGACTATTTGCAAACATTTGTAGTGACAGTACAAGAAAGAATGTCTTCAGACCAAATGAGAGTTGGTTTAGACTGGATATTAGGAAGACACTCTTCCTGTTGAAGATGGTGGGGCACTAGAAAATGTTGACCAGAGGAGCTGTGGCTGTCCCATCCCTGGAAGTGTTCAAGGCCAAGCTGGATGTGGAGTTGACCAACCTGGCCTAGTGGAAGGTGTCCAGGGGGGCTGGAACTAGGTGTGTTTAAGATCCCTTCCCACACAAACTGTCCAATGACTCTTGATTTCATGATGTTCTTTGGTTGCACTCAATGTAATATAAAGACATTTCTATTACCATTACTTCTTTTTCTTTCTAGCTTTGTCAACCTACTGCTGATCCCAGCCTTCAAGTTGCATTAAGAAAATGTATATATGTATGTGCTTTCTAGTTGTCACTCCAGGGAACTGAGTAACATCCTCTTGGGTTCATTTCACCTAACTGTGTCTGGGAAACTTACAGCACCATCTTCCCTTAAACTCATCATTGACCTTTTTTACTCCACAGACAGTGGCAGGAGCTGTTGTGATGCAATTTATGCAGTCTTTTCTGCATATATATTTCAGGGTGGAAAGAATCATCCTCTTGATGATCAAAGGACTCTGAGATAATTGAGTCAGAAGTATCTACCCAATGGATATCATCCAAATCAATGTCTCCCACAGGAGACAGTTTAGGTGTGGACACCTATTATTCAGATTAAGGGGCCAGTTCCTCCTTTTCTAACCATTAGACATTCATTAATGTCCCTCTTCCTGATGAAGCTGCTCATCTGTGCTCCCCAGCCTATTTAATTCACAATGGACTATGTTAGCTTAAACAATATAAAGAGTAGGTCTGTGCTGATGTGTTTCTTTTTGACTGAAGTCATAAAACACTCTTGAAAAAAGCTCAGTCATCAAAACTCCCTCCTAGGTGGTAAATGGAACTTTCAACCTAATGGAACATTTCAAAGTAGCATTTTATCTTTTGATTATACTTTCAGCCAAAATATATTTCTTTAATTACTTTTTCAACAAAATGCAACTTCCTCCAGAGAAAACTGAACTGCACATTGCATTTTATGTCTTCTCTGTCATTTTCTGCTAATTATCCAAATAATATTTAAATAATCAAAGCAGAAGATCTCAAAATACTTCTATGGCCAGTCTTCCAGGACTCTCAAAATAATTCTCCCAGAAAAAAAGAAAAAAAAAATCCAAAAAAAACCACCTTAAATTTCTTCCCTTGTTTCTATCATCCTATAAAGCTTCTACTTTCTCTTCATATTAGCTTCTCTTAGGTACAGGGAAAAAAAACCCAAACAACTCCCATTCAAATTTGGGTTGGTTTTACAGGAGATGTTTTTCGGTTTGTTTTGAGTAGGGGTTTTTTATGTTTTGTTTTGTGGTTTCCATTTGGCTTGAGTTGGGTTGGGTTTTGGTTGGTTGGCTGGCAGGTTTTTTTGGGGGAGCTTGGTGAATTTTTTTCTGAAAAACACAAGTATATGTTTTCCTATTTGAAAAGTAAGAAGTCAAGTTGGAGAGTTTTTGTTCAATTAAAGGATTTATTTCATTATTCCTGAGCATTCTCTCTCTACAAAAATTACTTCACGTTTATCCTCTGAGATTTTTGGAAAGGTCCACATAAGGAAATTATGAAGATGGAAATACTAGGACTTGTCTACACTTTCTTTAACATACTCTAAATCCAGAAATTTCTGTGCAGTTATTTGTTATCTCTACTGTTTTTCAAGGCTTATCTTAGACCAAAAATGCCTGAAGTTGTGCCACAACACTGATAATACCTGTTAACCTTGACAGGTCCTAGTCCATTCAGAATTGTCAGGTCAAGGAAATGAGTGAAACATGAGGCAACTTCCTCTTGTCTTCTGGAGCTCCCAAGGAATTTCCCTAAGGCAGAATAAGGAAACAAGGGTCTGGATTAAGTATCTGGATTCTCCCTTGATTCACCTCAACTATGAATGGGTTTTTTAATATTTTTATGGTTGGGCAATATTAATTGTGTCTCTGGCTTCCCTCTTCTACTTTGAGAAAGTTTTTGTCCAGCAAGATTGTGTATCTTTGCAAGGTGAAGACTCATAATTCTTATGGACTTTCAAAATGAGGCCATAAGACAAATATGCCTTCCAGGAGTGCTGCAGAGAAGATTGAGCAGACTGATGTCACCTGTGACTTTATAGGCAGAAGCTGATTTGAGCAGGATGGGTTCCTATTGCTTGCTCTATAGTGCACAGAAATTATTATTCTAACTCAAAATCGAGGCATTTTCCTCAGACTGCTTGACTTTTGGTGAATTACTAACTGCATTATAGATGTACCTTTGTGTTTCTGAGCTCAACACTAAAATCAAACTAAATCTAAATATCTGCCATTGACTTTTATTCGACACCAGAAACCTCTGATTGGCTTTCCCTCGTGAGATTTCAGGTGCATTCAAAGAGAAAGTAGAATAAAGAAACTCAAAAGGTTTTATCACTCCCCCTGAAATCTCAGGGGTTGGTACTAATATGAAAGTTGCAGCTTTTTCCCAAAAGGTTCCAAAAAATTTGCATGTAAGGGTTGAGTTTCAACCCAGTTCTCTTTTTGACCCTGAAGTTAGTGCTGACATGTATGGCAGTGTTTATTAATAAAACAATAGTCCAATGGTAAACAAGTTTAATACCAGGCATGAATGTTTGATACTCCGTCTAAAATGAAAAAATATGTATTCTATAATGAATACTTAATTAGGACTGTGATCTGAATACAAGGACCAGAGCCCCTACCGCTGTGCAGACAAACCAGAGTGAAATGAATTACTGTCATGCAGGGGGTGATATTAATGGTGTCCAGCTTTATAAATGAATCCAATTTTAAGCCACTTTAGTTGCTATCATACTGAGAGAGAGTGCAACACGCCTAACATAACATTTCTGTGCTGCCAAATGCTAAGATTTAAAAAGCTTTAAAAAAATTTTAACTTGCAGATGTTTTCCTGCATTAAATATTTCTAATTATCTGTTGCTGCATCCAGACAAAATTAAAAATAAATAACAATTGAAAATTTGGGGGATTTTTGCTGTTTGGTTGGTTGGTTGGTTTGATTTGTTTTTGTTTATATTACGCTATATATTAATAGATCGGCATTGTTTTTTACTCTGAAATTCTAACTGATGTTTGGCGTGAATGCTGGCTATTTGGCCACTAATAATTTATTACAGAGTAGTTTTTCTCAACTGATGATGTGAGCTGCTGAGGTTGTTTCGTACAACTGGTTTTGCAGCTCTTATGAAATAACCCTTAATAAGAACCTCCACTTACTACTTCCCTTTTAGAAATTTTAATATTCCCACTTGAGGGAGCAGTCATGCAAAGTCTCACACCTGTGAAAAGTTTAAGTCATATGAATGTTTCTTCACTGATTACCAAAGGATTGGATGCATGTGCAAGCATTTGCTGGATTCAAATATATCAGGTTTGGGTTTAAATGTGTATCCTAATGTCTGACTCATTTAAATCTTCCAGATTGTAGACATTATTTTCACTTGTAAAACAGGTTTTCTCACTTACATAACTGTCATTTCTCTCCATCCCTGCCAGCAAACACCCAGATAAATATATTACAAAAAGGCAGTGTCAGTTTGCAACCAGTTCAAGAGCAAAACTCTTTGGGAATGGTGAGCATCTCAGATGGCTGGCAGCCGGGCAACAGCAGAATTCCCATTACAGCACAGATCAAGTAGGCAAACAGGAGAGCCAAGCAAGGGCAGATTTTCAAAACTTGAGGTGAGCTGTTTGGAAGCACACAATGCAGGATGTCCTCTCTTCCCCAAGAGGTCAGTGCAAATTTCACTACTGACTCTACAGAAAAAAAAAAAAAATGCAGTTTTAGTACAAAATTAAATAGTTTCTAAAATCTACTGTCAAGTCTGTCTGAGGTCTGTCTCAGTCTCTGGCTGCCTTTTTATTGCAAATGCTGATGTTTAAGTACTCATGTGCAGCAAGAATGAGTGGAACATTTTTCAACCTGGATAAAGAAAAAGCCATAAGCTCACAGACCTACCGTCAAAAAAAAATTGCCTTGCTCATTTTTCCTTCATCAGAAATATTCCATTTTGAAAGGAAAATGACAGGGTTAAACAGAAAGGGACCTTTCAGTATTTTCTTTTCAAATATAAAGGATTTTCTTACATGGATGAAAATTTCTTAAGATTATAACTATGACTAAAATAATTCTGAATTTTAACACTCTCCATCTTTCTGTCTCTCCACAAAAGTTTTGACAAATAAAAAGAAGTGGTGGGCTTTTTGGCATCAGGTCTGCTTGTGAAAAAATATCACTGAGACTGAAAAGAACCTAATTTGTCTCAGTGAAACAAATGAAAAAAAAAGTCATTTCTATGAGCAGTCTGTGTTTCTTTCATCTGATTAGTAATAGGAAAGGGAGTTTAATACTTCTAGGTCAGTGATTTGAATTGAGGTTAGTTAAGTAGTGTATGTTAGACAGAAGTTCATTATTACTTTTTGTTATTAATTATGTCTTTTGGTTGACTTATCTGAAATGATTAAGGGCTATATTCAGAGTCTAAATACAACCTTTGGTCCTGTGCATAACTTTCTCCAGCTGCCTCTTTCAGATGTTCAGTGTCACTGAGGCTTGGGTGAAATTTTGGATACCAAAGTATAATTCTTTCAAAGGAGGCTACAGGAGTCCAGTGCCCAAATTCCAGATGGATCTTAAAGAGAAGAATGATCAAAGCTTAAGATTTCATGGGTCTAATACTTCTGCCTCAAAGAAATTCTCACAAATTCTCATAAATCACTCAGGTTACTCTTCTACATTGACAGTAACTGTGTGTCCTAATGTTGGCTGAATGTGGGTTTAAATAAATTAACGATGTTGAAATATTTAATTATTATTGCATGAGTAAACTGAAAACAGGAATAACTTCTTTTAAATCTGAATGTTGCTAGACAACTCTTAAAAAACAAAAAGGAATAAGATTAATTTCATGGAATTGTAGCCACCAAGAATTTTGACGCCTAAACTAAGCAGTTTGCCTTGGCTCCCTTAGTACTGAGTGGAGGGAGACAGACATTTCCAGGGAATGATTCATCCTGTCTGCCTTATGTCTTATTCTTAGGGTAAAGAGTCTGTATCTCCACATCAACTGCAGAAAATGCATATCAGAAACAAGAAACTTTTAGAATTTTAAAATTAGTTAAGCTCACCATGCCCTGTCATTATTGGCCCATTCCCAGAATCTGTTGCCCTAAGAATATCTGAGGTCTGCAATAAGAATAAATAGTTCCCCTCTGTAATGTCTATCACTCTTCAAAAAGTGAACTCTGATGTGGTAGATAAAGAGGGAAAATTAGCACTTTCATTTGTTTGTTTTCTACCAGTGTGACTGATAAAGAAGAAGCATCTTCCAAGAGAAGAAAATGCGTTTTTCTTGAAGCAGTAGTAAAAAACACAGGACTATCACACAGTATCTGGGAAAATCACATAGAGCATCGCTGTGGAACAATGACTATTTAATCCACGTTTAATTTGTGTCACCATTGTATATTGATTATCCATTATCCTCATGCAAATGACATGACTTATCCATTGAAACAGCTGTGCATTGTTTTTAATTTTAAGTGAATTCTTTTAGTGCTCCATGAAAGGTGTCAGATTAGCAGCCCCAGGGACTGAAGGCCTCTGTTTATCCACAAAGCGTATTCGAGTGATAATGATGGATCCACTCAAGCAGCTGCCTCAGACGTTACTTATCTTGATGGTTTGTTCCACTGCTCATAGGGCCAAAACATCCCCTCAGAAATGAATAATAAGCAGGTTCCGGGCCCATAGATGGAGAATGAGGGTGTTTAAACGCCAGCCTTCTGTAAAAGTATCTTCCCACTGATTTAGGGGCTCCTGTGTGAAACTGGGCTAACAGAAGTGTAAAGCAGTTGCCTTGGAAAGACCATAAGGTACAGACCTATTTTAAATATCCTTTGCAGTTCTCACAGCCTCTAAAAAGGTAATAGATCAGATGAAGGAAAATAAATGTAGGAAAAGGTGGCAAATAATGGCCTGTGTTTGAGGATAGATATTGGGCAGGGAAGGACACAACAGTTGAACACTGAAGCCTGAGAAAATGGTGATGGTGTCAGGTGTCTCACAGAAGCCCACACAGTCAGGCACAGGATGAGAAAGGGAAAGGAATCACTCTGTCATTAGTCTTTAAAACACAGAAATCAAGGTGTATCCAAGAGATTCTTGGACAAAAAGATTTGAAACATATGAAGGCAATTTTCACACAACACACGGTTAAACAGAGTTTCTCATCACCACAGGATGTTTCTGAGGATTCAAGAGGATTTAAAAAGGCAGTGGAAGAGTCCAGAAGGAGCGGGTCCATGGGAGGTTATTAAGTGCTGTGGAATGGATGTTAGTTTCCCTTCAGGAAGTGCCAGCATCATGAACTGCCAGGAGCTGAGGGAATGTATCAGCAAGAAATCACTCAGTAGTTGTTTTGCCCATCTTATTAGTTCACTAAATGTCTTCTACTGCTCTCTTTTGGAGAGAGGATGTTGCTCTGGAGGATTCTGGTGTAGGGAAACGTTGACCTTAGAAGTAACTGCTTCATTTTTGGTGAAGTTGTATTTTTAGCCTAGTACAAAATTACAGACTACATTTCCATGTCTTGATTCCTCTACTAGATTTTGATTTTCCTTCTTCATATAAATGAATTTAATCATTTGAATAAAAAGAATGCACAGTCATTACAATCCATTAAAAAGATACTGAGAACCTGTCATGTCCCAGTATATGATCACATCCCATTCTGTTTTTGCTGGGATGCAGCTTTTTGTGAGATTGATGAAATAAGTCACCTTTGAATTTCCTTAGCTGCCATTAGAAAAACATTTCCGATTGCAGAATAAGTTAGTTATGTGTTAAGAATAGAGGCTTGAAAGTGTGGATCAGGAATTTGACTCCAGAATCATCAGCCTACTTATGTTTGGTCTCGAGTCCTTTCCATACTAAGGGCTTGCCTAAGGATGTAAGACAATAGGTACTTCTTTTTGAGCAACAAGGGAAGGAAACAGACTGTCTCTGTAACTCTACACATAATCTGCAGCATTCTTGACATGTTTCCAGGACATCAGAGATGGCAGGATTTCAAGCAGGCTGCCTTGATATTTTCCTTGATATTTTCTTCTGTTCTGTACCCAGGATACATCATCTTTTTGATTAAAAATTATGTTTTCCAGCCCCACACAATCCCTATTTTAATTATTGACTTTCTGTCCTTATTAAGTGGCTTTCTTGAGTGGTTAACAAAAAGGAAGGATTAAGGGACATTAATATGGCATAGCCATGCCTTTTGCTGTGTTTGGGTCACTAACAGTCTAGCTAAAGTTCAGATATAAAGACATATAAGAGTGTAGTAGAAATATTATGTTTTACTGTAGAATTCTAAAATACATACCTATACTATATTATCCCACTATAGACCGTCATTTCCTGTTCATGTCAGGAGCTATCTTTTATGTTGCAAAACAAAACAGGCAACTTTAACTGCAAGCAAAGCAGCTAAGAGAGAAAGGCAGATTGACAAAGACACCAAGCTCCTGGCCTTGAACAGGACAAACAGAGACGGAGATAAAAATATTCTTTTACTGACTTAGTCACCTAGGTCAGGGAGTTAGCTCTGGTCCCTGGCCAGCTGAGATGGACTAACTCTTGTTTTCACTGTCTCTGGACACTGGACTGTAAAGTAAACTGCCCCCACTTTTTGTTTGTGTGGTTTTTGTTTCAATTGGTTTGTTGGCTTTTAGAGTTCTGTTTTGTTGTTTGGGGTTTTTTTTAGACACCAGAGCTAGATGCCTTGCTGTTTACTGAGCTCTTGAAACAAAGTAGTGCATGTGTGGGGCAGGAGTTCTGGGGAAAAATATGGATCAAATTGTAGTTGTGTCTTTGAGATCCCTTTAATCTCTTTGGTCAGCTGTACAGCTTCTTCAATGTGCTTCCTGATGAAGATACATAGGATATCTTATCTGAGTGAGGTGCCTAACCCTAACACACTGCTTTCTGCAAACACATATATCCTATTGCTGGAGGACAGATAATAGAGACAGCATTATCACTGTGTGTTGGCAGGGAGAACATGAGAAAAGGGACTTGAGGTTGCAGATCTGCCCTTCATTTACCCTCCTTTTCACGAGAAACAGTGCACTGTCATGTATTAACAGGAAAGAGGGGCTGGAGTGGAGGTAGAGTGGGACTGCAAATAAAAATAGCACCACTATGGAGAGGAGTGACTCTGTGTGGAAAGAACAGTCATTCCTGGAGACTTACCTGCCTCCAAGAGACTGTCCTGGGGGATGGAAAAAAAATTCCATGGTGGATGAAGGCTCCCTCCATCCTGTTCTCTCACCTACACTTCATGTTCAGGAGTCAGGAAATGAAAGACATAATTCTTCTCCATCTGCCTCTCTGCAGTGCAGTTCTTCCTCCTGCTGCCTCCAGATACCCTTTCCTCTTTCATCCAGAGACCTCAGGCTGCCCTGTCCCAATTCATCATGGTTCACACTATTGGAACTGTTTACACACTCTTTTTTTCTGCCATCGTAGACCAGACAAGGGCATTTGACCCACTCTGCTTTGGTCAACAAATGGTAAGAATTAAGTATCTACTAAGGTTACATCTGAAGGACACATTGCTCGGTCCAGCCATTACTTGTGCTCTTTCAAATAAATTACAGTTATCACTAAGCAAGGGAGTAAAAGCAAAGGACTGGTGTTTTACCAATTGTCTCTTTATGTACTGGTGTTCTCTGGGCACAGAAAAAACAGAAATTTGTCAGGACAGTTGTTGACAAGACCCCTTACCTAGGGACTAAATATTATCTTTCCCAGCAGACTTTTAAAATCATCCCTGCCAACCCCCATTTCAATCTGCAATTAAAAAAAAAAAAAAACAACTCACAACAGAAAACCCAAACTGAAAAACCCAAATGCTTTATGAAAATTGATGAACCATTGCAAATGACCTTGTTTGCCTTTAAAATATACTAAGGTGATTTTGAGATTTTTGGTTATAACCCTTTTTTGTTGCATGGATAGTCAGATAAGACATTCTCGACTGAAGCTTACTGTGAATCTGGGAAGGTCACCTTATATGTACTTTCCACTGCTGTTATAGATTCATAGATTTTAAGTCCAAATGGGACTTTGTGTAACTCCTCCTGCATAACACAGGTCAGATAACTTTGCTTGATAATTCCGCATCAAATCAAATTTAAAGTATACCAAGGAATGCAGATATTACTTTATTTTCTACTCTGTAATCTCCCTCAACACTACACACATACGTGTGTGGGTCTCTCTCTCTTTCCCAAGGCTTCCTTAGATCATACAGAGTTCAGAATGACTGCCTATTATAGCTTCCAGTGAAAAAGTGGTGAAAAAAAAAAATATATATATATATAATGGTTAACAGCAGCTGGTCTGAGAGTAAAACAGAGGAACAGAGGCAATAGGTCGCAGAATAGATGTGACAGAGTACAGAAAGTAATGAGCAAGCTCCTGTATTTCCAAGACCTTCATTCAAATTAATGCTTACTATACCAGTAGGTCATAGATGAAAATGAGTTGGGTGGTTCTCCCTCATTCTGGACTGCAGTGAGCATTTGTCAATATCACCACATACTCCTGAATATCAGGACACATTTAGTCCATCAAGTCCTTTAGGTGCACTTGACTAGCAGGAAAGGTGTTTGAGTCAGAAGTGATATAATAAAGAAGTTCATGGTGTGGGATAGAACTATTTTGGTGATGCAATCCCAGCTTTTCTATGTTGGATTAACAAAATTTTCCCATATTCTGTATTTTGTTGTTCTTATTCCAAGCACTAATACATTTTTGACAGAGAACTTCCTCACTTTTTCATGTTTACCACAATCATCTGGTGAAAGCTAACACCATACATATATCTATATATGTAAATATCTATATCTATGTGTGTATATATATATATATATATTTGTTAATATATTTCTTTATTTGACTAAATAGGACAACTGAAAACCACAGCTGTTTTCATTTAATTTGTTTAGAATTGCACCCCAGACATATGCACATGAAATACACTCATTTCAGGTGTGAGAGAAGGTATTCCGTTTTCCTCATTCCAAACTTTTCCTGTTACTCCTCTGACATCTCAAAGATGAATTTTTGTATGGCTAATGAACTCCCCAAAACAGAACAAGTGCCAGAGCATACTGCCTGACTGCTTTCCTGGTTATCCCCAAGGTTAAGCATTTTACTCTATTGGCCTCTGGGCATTTTTTGGCCCTAATTTTACCTAGAATAGGTATGAAATTCTCTTCCTCCCCAACAAATTACTAACTCAAAATCACATAAGAAACTAACTAATCACAGTCACTGAAGTGCCTTTCTGATCAAGTCACTTTTCAATATCCTAGCCCAGGCTATTTATTGAAGCATGTTAAGAAAAAGACTTATTCATGCCATTGGAAATTGTCCATGGTTCATTTTTATGCAAAGAAGACCTCATCTTCTTTAAAGAAGAAAAATTAATTACTAATGAGCAGTAAAAAAACCTAAGAAAAATCATTCAGCTTTAGTAACACATCACTGCATCAACTTTGTCAGAGAATTATGAGTAATTTTCATCAAAGCTTATTCAAACTTTTGATAGTCTTTCCTGAGGATGTGGCAGAGCTCTGGTATTACTGAATTAATTCTATTAATGCTATTAATATTACTACTAATGTCAATAATAATAACAATAGTAATAATAACAAAAATAATGTTGATTAGTGTTTGTACCACCTTGCTTCAGTGCCCTTGTAAACATTATTTAACACTTACAACATTCCAGAACTTAATTAATAATTATTATTTGTGTATTTATCTTTAGAACTGACACTGATTTATTGCTTTGTGAAATTACCTGTTTCTCAAAACCTTTTTCAGTTTCATGACAAGAGGTTTTGCCATATTTATGAGGAAACTGCTATGCAGAGAAGGCTATTTGCACTGACCATTGTATGGAGCTAATTTAAAAGTAAGTCTTTACCAGAGAATTTTAAGTATTTTTGGAGGGAAAATTGACCATGATTTGTCATTATAGCTGTTCCTCCCATTTACTGATAAGGCTGGTGAATACTGTCCTGTCTGCTCGCACCAGTAAATTAAAGGATGTGCCTGGACACTAAGAAAGCCTTGTCTGTACTTCTAAAGAGTTGGACTCATCCTTGCAGGACATTGCCTGAGGTCATCTGTCATTTTCGCATGCATCTCTCCCTAAGCAGAATTTAAAACAACAGCTGCAATGACAAAGACCACTCTTGGGGATCATTTAATTTACTGGTGTGGATGGACCTGTGGAGTCCTAGTTTATATTTTATGAACATAATGCTAACTTCACTAAAAATTGGCAACCTCACACATGGGAAATGTGTCTTAGAGAGTTTAAATAAAATTTGGAATAGCTTGTGATCTAAAACCTATTTTGTAGTGAGGAACTTGGACTGTTGTCAGCTGAACAGACTCCTGTATATTTCCTTCTTTACCACCTCTTACAGAGGTAGTAGAGGAAGTGTTTTAGCATTGTGCTTGTTCTTCAGGATGAGATCCTAAAACATTCAGCTGGAGATGAGATCAAAGATTGATGAAGTCCTGGTGTCAGCAGGAGAGACTGTGAACAGCTGGGACCATGCTGGAAGGCATAGGAATATGCTCATTTTACGGAGCAGTCTTTAGCTCCCTGGTGAATCTGTTCATAAAGATTTTGGAAATGAATGGAGTCATTGCATGTACTTCATGACTTCCTTTTGGATAGTCTTGGACCTTGTGAGGGATTATACTGTTCTTGATGCTTGACTTTGTCTATTAAGTCTGAAAAAGGACCAGTCTAATAAAGCTAATATGGGTCACCTGAGTAGGCTCTCATTTGATTAATATGTGACTTAAAAGAGGGTGAATTTCATCAAGATTATCTGGCCTGCTGGACCAGATAATAACAATGGAAGTAGTCCACATTTTCAAACCTGAATGGAAATGAAATCAGTAAGTTACACAAGAATTGCATTTTGAGTCAGAGCCAGCTGGTTATTCTTAGATTTTGGCAGGTTCTTACTGGACTACCAGACTTTGAGTCGATTCTAGTCAACTCCCTGGCTTTTAAAGCTCTGCTCAGGTAATACTGACTGAGACAGTCTCACCCACTGTTTCAAAAATTACTTTCATCTGCTTTATGTTCCACTTCTATCACCCCATTCCATCCATTCTCCTTGTGTCATCTCTGGTGGTTACTTAACTATTCAATAAGGAAGTTCAGAACACTAATTCTGCACAAAATCACCCAACCATCAATAACAATTCCAAAATGAGAAATTTACCTTGCTAATCAAAGTGTTGGAAACAGCACATGTCATATTACCCAGAGAAACACTGTGTGAAAGGAGAAGGGAATGCCTATGGTCCCCTTTGGTGGTTGCAAGTTGTGAAATTGGCTCAGATCTTTCATTAAATAGGATCTCCATGGCCTGAAAAGCCCAGAGAGTTAACAGCTGGCCCAGAATCTCCAGCTGAAGTGCTAGGAGACCAAAGTGCTAGGTGCTAGGAGACCAAATAATTTTCCAGTTGTTCTTGTCTGTGCTTAAGACTTGTCTTTGAAAACACATCTACAGTGTCCTGCCCTCCACATACTTGCTTGGTTTCTACCTGCTCCTGCTGTAGCTGTCCTGTAGGTTAACCTTTTATTATAAGCTTCTTTGATCCCTAAATCCCATTTAATCATATTCATGTCCACTTCCGTGGATCAGTGCACCTTCACTCTTGACTCCATATCTAAAAGAACATTCAAGAGGAAAAATTAAGTCACAGAAGGATAGTTCCTATTTCTTTTGTTCTGATAAAGAGACTCCAGGAGTCTCCACAACTGCAGTTTAGAATAAAATATGATTATCAAACTAGTCAGTGATCTAATTCAGATTTTCTCCCATAACTTTAGGAAGTCTATTTTGGCCAAAAGCAAAAGAATAATTTCTGATGAGAACTTGATATTGAAATTATCACCTTACAGATGGTTAAAGGAATGCCTTAATGTACTAACAGACTAAAAAAAGGTGTTAATGTGCCCTTAAGACTGGTAGAAATGAATGAAAGTGAAATAAGTGATCTTTACCAATTCTTTAGAAGGCAGATAGACAGTTTTGTGCGGTGGGATTTCCTTTGTTTAAATGATTATTATTTCTTGTGCCTAAGTAACCAGTGAGATGTAGTACCTCATCCCTTCTGTTGTAATTGTGGTATTTTCAGCTATTTCCACTCAGTAGTAAAGAGCTTCATCACTCTTTTTTCCCTCTGATAAATCCATGTAAAGTATAAATAAATTTAAAAAGAAGAAGAAATTAAAAAAAAAAAAAAAAAAGAGGAGGGCAAAAAAAAGAAAGAATAAAATAGGAAGACATAGGTTTTTTCACAACTCATGACCTATTAGATAAGAAAAGAAAAAAAAGGGAAAGAAATTTTAAAGGTGTTTGTAGTGTAATGGATGAAAATTTGAGAGTAATTGAAAAAAATAGTAATGCTGAATGCTGGCAGAGCAAAGTGACAAAGAGGAAAAATGAAAGGTTAGAAAGAATGGGCTCAGCAACAGGAAAGTTTTAGAATGCTAAATTCCAGTTGAATTATGAGCTCTGGGTGTCCCCGTCCCTTCACTGAAGTTATTGCAGTCATGAACACTCTGTGCTTTAAAATTAAATATTGGTAAATCTAATTGTCTCCTGTGAAGTGGAACCTAGAATTACTATATCTAAAAGCTGCGGAGCAGGGAAGGAGGAGGGGGAAGAATTGGATCTGTAGCCTATAAACAATGGTCTTTTGAGACTCTGAAGAAGCCTCTAAGACACGTCTTCTCTCAACAACCTTCTCTGTCATATGGCCAGTGAGGAGAATCAGAATTATGGGCCATTTCAGTGCTTAGCACTTTTTTCTCCCAAGTGATCCCTAGGCATATTGAAGATATTTCTATGTCCCTTCAACACACAGACACACACACACACTCACACAAACACTCTCACTATTCAACAATCCATTTTCTAAGACTTCCCTGTCCTGGGTTCAAAACCCACCAGACCCTTGTACCTCAGTCCATGCCTCCAACATCTGAAGTGAGGACAAGATGCTGAAAATCTGTCTTACAGAAGAAAAGCTCTGCACACCTGAATTTTACTATAATTACAAGTCAGGTTTTTGGGGTGTCTTGCCTCAGATTTCCTCATTAACTAATTTTGGCTTGGTTTGTTGACTTTTAAGAATCCTCTACATTTATGTTTTTCAGTTAGCTCTATGCAGTATTCAGATGGCAACATGACCACTGCAAATTCCACAACATTTCATTACTGTAGTGCTGAGTGTCTTGGCATTCCTTACAGGTGAACATCTCGATTTCATCTGTAACTCGCTCTCTACTGGGAATTAGGAACTAAAAGGCTTTTCAAAGTTTGGCTTTAAATCTACCAAAAAAAA
>VXAC01005341.1:180009-232510 GCA_013399225.1 Rhipidura dahli
ATATGCCTGCTGACCTTCCTCCCTGCCTTCCTTCCTTCCTTCCTTCCTTCCTTCCTTCCTTCCTTCCTTTTCTCTTTCTTATCCCCCCTCCATGCTCCATTCCATCATCCCCAATTCCTTCCTTCCCCTTCTTTCTTCCTCCATAATTTCCTTCTTCCTCCTTTCTCTTTCATCTCAAATTTCAATTAAAGTGAAATTCATTTTCTATATCTCAAAATAATGCATATGTTTGCTATCCAGAGCAGAAGCTGGATCTGTTTACATCACATATTAGAATAATACTAATTTTTTCTTGTAATGGTAGCATCAAATAACATATATTTTTTATATATTTATATGTATATATATATATGAAGTGGCCCACAGTATTTTTCTAGAACAGTGATAAGATAGAAGAGGAAGTTGGGAGTTACTGAAATCTTGCACTCATCATAATGGGAATAAAACAGTAAGTCACTGAGAAAAAATACTTTTTCATATTCATCCTTGAAGATACCTAGCACCAGGTGTGCTTTTTAAAATATATAAGGCACAAATCTGTAGAAAGAGATGTTGCCTCCCAGACAAAAATACACAGAGATCTACCACAACTGAAATCTTCAGATGTGCTCTCTCTTACCTGTTGAGGAAATGCCAATAATATTAGCTGCCTTTCTCTTTTCTTGGGCCATAATACTACCAGCCTTAGTGAAATGAAGGCTACCATATAAGGATTGAATCCTTGTTAACTTCATAAAGACAGGACAGAATATACTGCTTTTTCTGCAGTGCTAGGCACACTACAAAGTTTTTTTGACATATCCAGGGTTTGGACAGAACATTGTCTGGAAATCACAGCTATCATGAACATCAATTAAGAAGTTGTAGGTGAGTGCATGATTTGTGGTAAACTGCAGACACAAAAATGCAGGAAAGCTCCATGTTGCAACAAGATAACTAATGAATTGAGTAATAAGGAAAAAAAGGAAAAGAAAAATATTAGAGAATCATCCCTTAACCAATTCTGCATCCTTATAACCTAATTTATTTTAACCAAGAACATATTTTCAAGGGGATATTTCAAAATGTGTGTATGAAGGTACATTCTGTGACATATTAAGCTCTGAACTGGACTTCCAAAACTCACATCAAGAGACTTATTAAACTTCATATAGCCTTTGGTTCTGTTATATAAATATGAAGACTTTCTTCCTTGTACTAGGATTAGATGGTTTTCTGTTGCTTTTATGTTTCTGTTTTCAAAATTGTTAAATGGATGCCAGTAATAATAATTTGTGTGTCTGGTACACATTGATATTTTTTGGTACATTTGCGCTAAAGATAAGCAGATGGGGGGTTATTAAATTCTATAAAACTATATGTTTTAAAGAAGTAGAATATGAAGGAAGCTTGAAAAGTCATGCTGAGCTGGCCTCCTTTTTAACTGGTTCAGAACCATGATACACAAATTGTTGGTAATATATTTTAAGTTGTTAATTGGTTGTGGTCTCTTATGGTCTTAATCAATAAATTAATTGAGCTGTGTCAGATGATTTTCCTCATTTTCATTTACTTCAGAGACAAATAACTGCCAAGCTATCTATCTTCAACTGAAGTCAAACAGTTAAATTATAAAATAATAAAAATCTGTCAGAAATTCCTTCTTGTGCAAATGACAGCTGAGAAAATTCACCCTGGATTGTCATTTATCTTTAATTTCACATATCAAGCCCATAACATGGCAGTCAAATTTGGTCTGTCTCTCTGTCTGTCTGTCTGTGAATCTTTTTGTGTTACGAGTGCAGCAGCTGACAGAGAATCACAACCATATTCTCAGAAGGTGTTCCTGTTCTCTCATCCTGAGTACAACAGCACTTTTAAAGAAGCACTTCAAGGCTCCATGAGCTTTAGGAGGAGAAGGACTGAAGGGCATGCTAGGCAAGCAGCACCAAAAACATGCCAAAACCCAGCAGAGCCCACTGTGGTTGTTCCTTGCTTTAACACCTCTGAATGCATATTCAGGGTGTTGTATTTCACATCCATGACTGAGGCTGTTGCAGGTGGTCTCAGCACATTGTTCATCCATTTTGTTGCTATCACTGCAAAACACACTTCTAGTAAGAAGATAAAAATCATTGTCAAGTGAGGTGGCAAGGAGAGAGCTAAGTTATGTATCAGGTGTTGGACATGATTATCCTAGCCCTAAATATGTACATAAATCCTTGACCTGGGACTCCCACTGAGAGGGGGTGGAGGAATAAAAAAAGTGATAATCTACTGATTTTTCACACAGTTGTCATTGAGTAAGGTGACAGTGACCCTGTTGCAAAATTCTGGCTTAAAACCCCTATATAATCTAGAAAAACTTATCTGACTCCTAAAACTCAGACTGGACTAGGCATTGATTTTGGAATTGCCATATAAGGAGGCTGGGCAAATTTCCCAACATTTGATGCACAAAACTTTTCAGGTAGTCATAGTTAAAAGTTCTTTTAACTATTCTGTAAGTCCAGTTCAAGATTTCTAATTACAGGAATAGCAAGACTCTCGTAAAGAAAAAGCTTTAGAATATTGCAAGTATGTGGCTTGTCCAATAATTAAAGTTAAAATTAAAAATGTTTGGTTTTTTGTTTGTTTTTTTCCCCATGGAAAGAACACATTAGTATAAACAAATTGATAATTAAAAACCAGAAAATAATCCAGCAAAAGCAAAAAGGTAACCAAGAACACATTTGATACTTCCAAGACTTTTCTTCACAAAATCTGTCATCTGAATCCTAATCATTAACCTACTTCACTCTGTCTTGAACTGAATATATTGATACCTCAGTCTCTGCAGTTCATACATGAGAACTTAAAGTATAATTTTTATAGGGTATTTGTTGCTGCAAGAAACTCATTGTGGCTTGAAGTACCTACACTAAGAAGCTTAAGAACTGAAGGTGAAGAGCAGTTTGCTCTGAGTTATAGGCCAATAAAAGAGTAAAACATGTTTTGAGGACCTAAGCCTAGTGCTGAAATCCAAGTTCCCCTCTCCACTTTTGCTTCCTCAAGGAGATCCTAGGAAATTCTTACTTGTTTGCAGAGTTGGACAATGAGCTCCTGGGAGAGTTTTATCAATCAAAAGGGAGCTAGAATGCAAGTCAAACACAGAAAACCAGCAGTACTGTGCTGCCACAAGGGAAGATCAGCAAGCAACTAAGGAATTCTGAAAATAAAATATGTAGGGATATATTTAAATAATATAAGAAAAAGTGTACTATTGTGTTCATCAATAGAACATTTCTGCTTTAGTCTGTCTTATTCTTGATAATATTCTTGTTTCATCCAGACCGAACTCTCATTCTTAAAATATTGATACATGGGTGAAGCGTTTTCAGTGCTAGGCAACACATAAGATAAAATCATTATTTAAAATTTTTACAATATTATATATAACACTTACAATATTTTTATCATTATTAAAATATTATTACCTTATTATCTTAGATATAATATAAATAAAATTATTATCCAACATGCCAGAAAAACCCCAGCTTCTGTCAATTAACTGAAACAAATTGTTATATCCATTTTTAGGATTTTCTAATTCACCTTATTGCAAAAAGTACATTATCAAATGGCACATCACTGAATAACACAGGAAGAATATTCTAGAGACTTAAAGAAACAGTGTTCTTTTGTATTAAAGTTACTAGATGCTTTCCAATTCCTAGCTAAAATTATAGATTATATTCTGTTATAGTTGTGGTCACTATGTTTTAAGAGCACTGCTTGGTTAAATGTCTGTGTTTGGCCCATGTTTTCCCAAAAATATAGCTGAAAGTCTAAACTTGCTTGATATTCTTGGAAATTTCTTTCTGCCTCAGTTTCTGCATTTGGTAAAGGAATGTCATAGCCTTTTTGTATGTGACAAGAGAAAATAATAATGTTAATGTTCTTTATGAATGCTCCTAAGATCTGTGGATAAAAAAGGATTGGATATATATCAGCATTTTATAGTTGCTGAAATTCTAATAGTATTAAGAGATAATATTTCTGTGCAATGAATGGATGAGAGGACACAGATAATGATTTGCCAATCTAGACAGAAAAAGAGCAAAATAGCCCATTATCTGCATTTTCATTTGATAATAGGATGTCCAGAGAGAGCAAAGAAAATTTAATCAAGTAAGAACCATGGCCTTTTATTTTCATGAACTTTGCTTTGAAACAAAATGGAAGCATTCATCTTATTTTGTTGGTATCAGCCCTTTCCAGTGCTAAGAATAGTTGAATATTGCAACTTAACAAGATAATATCAATATCACAACAAGATAAATGTTTCCTTTTCATAATGTAAACCAACACCACAGGTCGTCCAGTATCCAGAGAAGTCAGGTACGAGCTGAATTAACCTGCATTAAAACAAGTCAATAAATCAAATATTCAAAGCTCTCTGAAAGTTTTCAAGATTAGCAATGCTTGCAAAAATCACATTTAAAACATGTGCCATTGAGTCAGAGTCAGGAAAGAGATACTGAGATTACTGAGATGTAAGGGGAGACTTATGAGCGTGTATTTATAATCATTTTAATTGTGAAAGAAACAATTCTGGTTATCTTTTTTTATAATTAAATTTTGGGTACTGACCTATTTCAAGGAAAAGGCAAGGGAAAAAAATTCTATCCACCCTCATCTGCTGTTTCCTGGATACAAGCCAGTCTTTCAGACTAACACTAACTCACAAAGCAACAGAGAAAGGACAAACATGCCCCCTCTCTTTGCTGATTAGAGAATGCCTCATAAATGCATTCCCTGGACAAGCTTTATAATAGACTCATCCACTTTGTGTTCAATTGTAAATTCAATACCTAGTACTATTAGCTGTTCTATCTGTTGAACTTCATCGTGTTAAACATTTGGTAATAAACAGACTGGGCACAAACAATAAAAATAATTGTACATATTTCTTTAAAGTATACATTGCAACTTTGGATTTTAGGTTCAGGGGTTGTTTTTTTTTTATTTTCTTCTACAGTAACTTCTTGATAGCAGCAGAGGATGAGCAAATACACTGTGTGCAAAAGCTGAGTCAATTAGCAATAGCTGTCATGTGTATTGAAGAGCAGTTGTTTAAAGTGAGAATATTCTAAATGCAGAGAACTCTTACAGTTGGGGGGAATTTCTGAACTGTGATTCAGCTGTTTTGTTCAGCTCTGACTTCAAGCATGGACCCTGTCAAAGCAGCAGAATGACAACTTTGTAGGAGTTCTGTGCCTTATTTCCTAATCCTGATGAGCCAAAGCTACAGTGAACTCCCATTCCTCAGAGAGAGCCAGAGAGCCATGGGATCATATCAAGCCAAATTGTACAGACAAATTCTGCAGAATTTTCCAAAAGCATCACCTTAAATCCTGCAAAAATCAGTTCCCTGTGCTTCAGTCTCCTGAGAAAGCAGCTGCCACTGCCTTCTGCAGCCCCACTCGTGGCTGAAGATGAGCCATATGCACAGCACTTCAGAGCCAGGTGAGGAGCAGGGAACTCCTGGAAAAGAGACAGAGCTGGTTTATGTGCAAACAGCCTTTGCTAAAACTTTTTGCTTCAGTAAAGTACCCACTTAATTTTAAAGGTTGTCTCACCCCTTTTCTCTGTCTGATTTTCAGACCCATGGCTCTGAACGCCTTGTGTGCCCTGCATCAGCTGCACCAGGACACTTCACAAGTACCTGTTAAATGCCTGATGGTGCACATAGAGCTGCCTATTCACTGCTTTATCAGTGATCCTGATAATGGGGATGAAGCAGGCAAATTAGGGTTGTCACCACAAACTTGTGTTTTTCAGCATCAGTCACTGAAGTTTTCAGCGCAGTAAATTGTTTTCTACCCAGAAGAGCTTGCCCAGGCATCCTCTAGTGGATAAATGTGTTTATCACAGATTTTTTTGGTTGATGATGCTGTTCCAGGCTGGGTAACATCATCTCCTTTTTGAGACTCTAGAAGCTTCTCACACACATGCATATACACAAATAAAGTTCAATCAATGCACCCTTTGAGCAGACAAATTAATTAAAGAATCTATATTTTGGATGGAATGATGGTGATAAGGACACCAAAAGCTCAGACAATATCTGCTCCTGTGTAGAGCTCTTGAAAAGTTACTTTTGGCCTCAGTTTCTTCACCTCTAAAATGACTGTTAATTGTAATGGCAGTCAGAAGGATTGATTTACTGATATTTACAGTGCTCAGCCTGTGTAAGCCATAAAATAAATGGTATCCTTTTCTCATTATCAGTTTTTTAATTTTATTCCTCAAATAGGAAATAAAGTCTGAACTGATAAAACAACTATTTCTGATGGAAAGCTAGAACTGACATATTTTTGCATCAGTGTGGAATCAGGGCTAATACTGAATTTATTTAAAATTTGAAAGGGGAAAGAAAAAGTAAATAAAGAGATTGCTTTAATGTAATACAAATGGGTTGCAGCCCTTTTTATTTCCTTATATACTAAGAGAAATAGAGGCCTTGATATATATCCCCAAACCAGGTGATGCTAGGAACCCAGAGAGATGAATCAATTGTGATTTCCCGCCCTGTTCCCTGGCTGAAGTGCACTGTGTTTGAGCAGACAAACTTTGCTGAAATTCACCCGTTGCTGAGACTCAGGGCAGCCTGTGGGAGTCAGGAAGCAGAGTGGATGGCCAGCAGCTCTCTAAGGGGAGAGCAGGCCATGTGTCAGTTGTCAGGAAAACATATTCCTCTATTTTTCTACCCCTTGAGTCAGCTATATTTCACAGCTCTGGTGTCAACAGAAAAGCCTAACATCAACTGTATTGGAAATACAGCTTTCCAATTAATTCATGTCCCTGAAATATATTTTTTTTGTTTGTCTGTTTCTTTTCTCTTTTTCACTCACAAGGAGTGGGAATTTGACCACAGGTATGACAGTGCTGCCAGCGCTATGTTTATTATTAGAAGCATTAAACTGAACCATTGCTTTAGGACCTACATGTTACAGGCAAAAAAATAACCAACATGATGTCATCAACATCTCACATGGAAGTGCTTTTCCACAGTTCATCAATAGAGAAAGACATTATCTGATTTATTTGCCTAGTTAGGTTTTGGCTGTTATTCCAAATGTTGCTAGCAACAATACCACTGGTGCTATGAGAGCTTATTAATATTTTTCTTTATACATATATAGATAGGGGCTACAGGGGATCCTAACAGAAATGCCTGGAGTGTGTTTTCCTGGGAAAGAGAGAATTTGAACACTTTGCCGCTTGTTCTGAGCTATTTCTCAATTTACATGTGAGGCTCTTTCCCAATAAAGTCAATATTTCAAGTAAGGGAGATAAAGTAATTTAATTTTCTTCTAGATGATTTCTTTCTTGTGTACCATTGTTGATAGAAACTGTACTTAAATCCATTTTAATGGGCCATATGGGTATCAACCAGTCTGTAGCTTATGTCAATCCTTCATAAGATGCATCTATTTAATGTAGATAGCTCTTTTTGTGTTAAGCATCCTAGGCATATTTTGCAGCCAAAAGGAATAAACAAGATAATTTCAGAGTCTATTTACCTAATTCTAATTCAGTCATTGAAATTAGATCATGTGATAATTTCCCTAGACCTTCCTATCTCCCTATTTCTCCTTACTTACACCTAGAGTTTATGTCCTGAACTCATCTGCTATCTTGATGGAGCCTGAGAAAATTTCATGGCAAAAGTGTTTCTGTGAACTACAGTTTAGCCAGTGACCACCCCAGTAGTTTGTGTTCCCTCTTTCTAAGGGAAAAGAGCTTGGCAAGAGATCTCTTTCCAAATTACAGATAGAAAAATACTATATGCACAATTTAAGATTATCAGCAAAATGGGCATAATTTTAGGCCCAACAACAAAGCCTTTAGCATTTTTACATGTTTATCTCTATGACTGGAGTGGAATGGGATGGAATGGGTGACCATTTCAGCTGGAAGGAACCTACAGTTAGGTCTGAGAAATTCAGGGCTGACCAAGTAAAAGTGTATTGTTAAGTTTGTTGTCCAAATGCCTCTCAAACACTGTCAAGTTTACAAATTTTCTACCTCTCTAGGAAGCCTGTCCCGGTGCTTGACCATCTCCTCCCCCAGGAAATGCTCTCTTATACCCACTCTGAACCTCCCCTGGCGCAGATTTGAACCATTCCTATGTGTCCTGTCTCTGGATACCACAGAGATGAGAGCAACTTGCTCACTGTGTGTTTTAAAAAAGAATTATAAATGTGTATACAACCAGTCCTTCTGCAGAAATAAGAATTATGCCAGCAGATGCCTTGGACCATGAGTTCTGTGAGAAGATATTAAGCTGCTGTTTCTTATCTTTGGAAGACCAATATTGTCTTAAGTGTGATGGAACATTTTGCCTTGGAAATGTTTATTTCTTCAGTGGTGTGTGTGTGTGCATGTGCATGTGTGTGTGTGTATCTCTACGGGTGTGTGTCCTTGAATTACTTTTTACATTGCACTTCAAGATTTGATGACTCCAAGTGATCCTGCTATTGATTCAATATTAGGGAAACAAAGAGTTATTAACTGATAACCTGTTGGTGTATATTTTTTGCTCTGTTCATATAAACCAGTGGAGCAAGATCAATTTACTCTCCAGTTGAATTGCTTTTCTTGTGGGCACCTAAAGCATACGTTAGAGATCAGCTTCCAAGAAACAAATTTATTTTCCTGAAATGATGGTCTTTATTGGCAACATCTAGTTCTTTTAATTTTACAGTTGGTTTACCAGTTATTATCTCTGTTTTCATGAAGCATGAGAAAAATGCTAGAACAGTTAAATGTGCTTACCATATAGTTTGTGAATTAGTGACTCCTTAAAATTGGCAGCAGATGTGGAGTGAAACTGCACTGTCAGTTCTCCTTTCTTTCCCCCCCTTTTCCTCCCTGCAAACCCTGGGAAATCATTTCCTGGCAGAGATTACCAAGGTGCCATCAGCATGTCACACTCAGCTCACACAGTTGTATCAATATTCGTTCTTATTCCTGACCCCCTCGTTTGGCTGTGACAAATCTGAGAAATCTGAAAGTTGTGGAGGCTGGGGAGGGGGAAGGAAGCAAAAACTCCTCTGATGCTTTTCTTGCCCATTATGCATTTGACGGAATGTGCCTTTTAAATGACTTGTACATCTCTTCTCAGGTGTGCTGTGGGCAGAGTGGCAGCAATTGCCAGTGGTGACTAAGTGAGAAGTGACACTCTCTGTCTCTCTGAGGGTTTCTTCAAGTCCAGTTTGGAACCTTTCATTACATTGCAAGAATCCATTAAGACAGAAACAAGGTTATTCCATGAAATGTTTTTGTGACTAAAGAGGACATCCAGCTCTTTAATCAGTGACAGAACATCTACTCTGACAAGACTGAGTGATACAATGCGCTTGGCTAGCACCTTTGCAACTGAAGGGGAATATAACTTACAAGGACAGACAGTATTCTCATTAAATTGCCATTGGTTGATTCATCAATGCTCCAGTGGAAATAATTATTCTGTATATGTTTGATGTAAATGTCTATGTCAAATGAAACCTCATTTTGTATTTTGCAGATGTCTGATCCATGATAATTTGGCTAATGCCTTCAGGTCATGAGATAACTGTCTTCTCCCTTCACTTATGACAGGGGCTGCAGTGAGAGTCTAAGAGTGATTTGGAGGAGATAAACACACACAGAGACACACAGACATGCACATATTTATGTGTAAACAAACAAACAAACAAACAAAATCACCACTGTAATGTCAGTGTAACCTACGTGGATTCTATTTGCCCCCATGTGGGTGTGTCAGTTTTTGGCTAGAGCAAACTGAGACTAATTTCTTTGACCTTTAAAAAGTCACCCAGAATAACTGGCAGGCAAAATCTCATCCCAAAAATATCTTTTGCAGCAAGATGCTGGAAGTCACCATGGGGGAAAGAGGTGCTGTTGTATACTTAGATGTGCCAATACAATGCTATATAAACACATAAAAGGCTACCGATTGATTTTGGAATGAGCCCTAAGCACAGTGAAAGTCAGAAGCATAGTGAAGTACTGCAGAAATATCCCAGAAACGTTGAAGCCTCTCTGAATAAGTGTGATTTAATTTCCTTCTGTCTGTTCCAGGGAGAAAGGAGTTATGCTTCATATATATAGCAAAATTACTACCCATCTAATATTGTCTGATGAAAAATGGGGGGATAGCCAAATAATGTTCACTGATTCTCAGTAAGAAGGTAAAAAGGCACTGCTTAGTCCCCTTCAGTACTAAGGGAAAGACTTAAATAGATTAGGTTTGTGAGTTCTTACAATGTTGCTGGCTTCTTCATAAGCATATAATCTTAAAACAATCTAATCTTTTTTATGTAAAATCAAGATCCTTAGTCATTTAGATAATTGTTAGTGATTAATATATCCTTGATAATACCTAGTTGTATCTTACTTTATGAGCAAGACCATTGAAATCAAAAGGACCAATTACTAGATAAGGAAAAATCAACTGTTCATTAAAATCCTAGGAGTTTAGCTTTTTTTTGTGTGTCAGAAAGTCATTAGGAGGAGAGGGTGAAAAGAGAAGGATAAAGACAATGAGGAATATCAACTGAGATAATGTTTTTCAGTCTTTTTTATCTTTTGCATTCTCTGAAATAATGAAAACAGCTAGTATTTATTTTTAAAAAATCATAATAAGGAAATTGAGAAAAAATAAAGAAGACATAGAAATCAGTGATTAACAAGAAGGTTTTTTTCTTTTCTAAGAGTTGTAAGATAAATAGATATTTTTTAAAATGAGAGAATCATGACTGGTTTAGGTTTCTCAGAAGATAATGTTACAATTTTATACACTAACCTGTAATAAGTAGGAAAATAAAAAAAATTAAAAAGGAAGAGAAACATCAAGAACACAGGCTTGCATTAAATTCTTCAGCAATAGTTGTTTATATGGGAGAAGAGAAAAAAATAGACAAAGCTTCTCTAAGACAGTTCCGAGGCAGTTTACTACTTGCATTGGGAATTCTCAGTCCATAAACAGTTGGCTTGGAAGAAATGCAACATATATTGTCTTTAAATCAGAGTTCAGATTGTGATTTTATTCCAGATTTAAATTCCCAACCTCCTTCTAAAGATGGTTGATAAGGAAAAAAAGCAGATCCCACCTTCTCTAAGCATGGGAGCTAGACAGCGCCAGGCCAAGGTCCAGTAGCCCACTTGCCCTGTGAGTCCTGGGAGTTGAAGCACACTAATTTGGAAAGACCTCTGTGCTAATTGCTAAATCTCTCAGAGGCAATTTTGAAGCTCTGTAATGTGCTGGATGCATCCCCTTTACAGTATGGTGCCATGCTGCCCTCTCTTCCCTACGAGTTATCTGCCCTGGGGCAACCAGCAAGGCTGTGGCCCATTTCTTGTCAGCAGAGATGTGTCTTGGCTCTGAGGGAGAAACACAGACATGGAGTTTAGGGCTTGATCTTCCTAAGGGCAACTGCAGCAGCATACCACAAAAACTGAGGGTTTTGTCTTTATGATATCTCAAGAAAGGCAATTTCCATGAACGAGACGCATAAAAATTGAAATACTGAAACTTTGCCTTGACAAATACATGGCAATGGAAAACAGCCCAAGTCAAAAATCTGTCATAAAGCAGCTTTCTTCTTTATGCTTCTATAATCAATAGAGAAGTCTACAGTTCAGCACTTTGTAAATAACATATGTGTTAGCCAGGAAAAACATAGGGATGGATCCTTGGGGTAGCTTTTCTTTCTTCATCGTAAGAGTGAAAGTATATTGTATAGAATAAATAGTAGTATTGCATGCTTCACTTAAAGAAATTCATCCTGAAAAAATTATTTAGTTTCTTTGTCAGCTAGAAAACTATATCTAGATGCATAGAGACAATGAAAATGCACTCCATCGAAATTCCAGTAAACTTTAAAGTACTTTTAATATGATCCACTATTTTTTGTTCCTTATAAATCATGTGGCATATAATGAGTAAAAGTGGTGTATCAGAGGGTGAAGAGCTGGCATTTATTGAACCACTCTGATAATGTCAGTAAAAAATAAGGTGGCAAGGAAGCACAACATTTTTATCATTATGGAACCAATTATCTCTCTGTGCTATATATGTGTAATGTATAAAAATGAAGAAAATCCTTGCCTCAAAGAATTTATTGCCAAATAAAGTATTGATACAACTAATTGGTAAGTCTTTGTGTATTAATGAATAAAATAAACATGAATGTTTATGAATGTACAAGTATTGGTGATGGATAGATAGTTAGTGGGATAGATAAGTGGCAGTATTTATACATGCGTACACACCAACACACAGATCAGACTGTGGCTTATATCTTCTTCTCAGCTCCTAATATTATCTCTGTGCACGAGACAGGGATCTTTGTCAGAGATTTATTCTGCAAATTAAATGAGCTATAGCCTCTTCCCTTATTTTAATGTACACTTTATTCTCAGAGCCATTGCTATTTAAATTTGTTCCTTAACACATGCGGTTCACTTTATTTTACTTTTACTGTGTCTGGACTATTCAAAACTGACACATATAAAAAATAGTGCCGTTTCCCTGAAATAGCAGTGCCTTTGTATGTGTGAAGCTATAAATAAACACTGGCAGTTAAACTTCTGTGCTTTTAAACTTTAGCCTCTTTATCTCTGTCACTGTTAGAGGCCCTATCTGGTCTGCCTTCCTTTTTTGCTTATGACAAAATGCTTATGCAGCAGTAATCAGTCTTGGAGGCCTACCCTCCTTTCCATTTCTTTCTTTCTCTTTTAATTTCTGAGTTGCAGACACCAGTTTCAATGGTGTCTGCTGCAGCTTGGACAACAAATCAAAGTAGTAAATGTTTCTTCCAGAGCCAGCCTCTCTTCTCTCCAAGCCCTCTGTGGTTATCAGTCACAGCCGATTACTGAATACACTGGCTCGTTCCACTCATTTCCCCATTTGCTACAGCAAAACCATGGTTAAAACCAGGTCACATCCTGTACTTCAGGTGTATCAACCACACCACTCAGCTCGGTGTCATCTGGAAACTTAATGATGGTGCACTCCATCCCACTGTCCCTGTCATTGATGAAAACATTAAAAAGTACTGGTGCCAATATGGACCCCTGAGGGACACCACTGTCACTGATCTCCACCTGGCTATTAAGCCACTGACCACTACCCTCTGGAGGCCACTGTCCAACAGTTACAATCCACTGAACAGTCCACCCATCAAAATCCATCTCCCTCTAATTTAGAGATAAGGATTTTGGGATTTTGGTGGGGACCATGACAAAGGCCATACAGAAGTCCAGATAGATGACATCCTTAGCTCTTCTGTCATTTACTGATAAAGGCACCCCATCACAGAAGGTCACCAGGCTGGTCAGGCAGGCCTTGGCCTTGGTGAAACCATGCTGGTTATCTCAAGTCACCTCCCTCTTGTCCATGTGCCTTAGATCAGCTTCTAGGAGGATGTGGTCCATGACCGTAACAGGCACAGAGGTGAGAATGGTAGGCTGGTAGTTCCCAGGGTCATCATGTCCAGCCTTTTTAGAGATGGATACACTTTTTCTAGTCACCTGGTACTTCATATGACTGCCACGATATTCAGGCATCACAGACAGTTGGCTTGGCAACTGCAAATTGGATAGGCAAATGAGAAAATTCCCTCAGGACTCTGGGATGCACCAATTTGTATCCCATCAATTTATGTACATTCATGTTCCTCGGGTGGTCATGAACCTGATCTTCTCTTACAGTGGGAGTGACTTTGCTCCTCCATTCCCTCTTTTTTGGTTCTTCCACTTAAGAGGTATGAGAAGGAGACTGTTACTGTACTAAGGCAAAACTTTATTGAGTACCACAGCCTTCTTCTCACACATTTTTACCAGTTTGTGAGACTTGCTTATCAGGTAGAGTGCTCTTTCTTTGACTTTCTGGCTGACATACTTGTAGAACCACTTCCTACTAGTCTTTCCTTGCCACAAAAAACCTCCAGCTGTCCTTGACCTTCCTGACCCCATCCTTATGCAGCTGGGAGCATCCTTATACTCCTCCCAGGACACCTGTCTCTGCTTCCATGGCCTGTGCATTTCCCTCTTGCCCTTTGGGGTAAGAAGGTGTTGACTCATCCATGCTTCTCTCTTGCCTTCCTTTCCTGATTTCTTACGTCTGTGGAGCAAGAAGTCTTGCACTTTGAGGAAAGATCAGCCACCTTTGTTCTGGTTGTTAAAAAATGGAGGTCACTTTCTGGATGATGTCATACAAAAAATTGGCCCATTGTCCTATTTCTGGATGCGATAAAGAGTTGGTGCTAAAGGACAATGTATACCAAGCAGGAAAATTATTGGTTTTTTATGTCTTTTTCATGTACATTTAGCAGCATAGAGACCTCCTGAGCTAACAATAGTGTGTGGATTGCAAAAGTAAGTCTTGTTTAGAACATTGCCCTTTAAATCAGTCAAACTTTTGAAACCTTCTGATAATACTGCCACTGTTTGTATGCATGAATGCCTTCAAAATTTGGAAAACTGTGTGTGAATTCAAGGTCCCAGGTGATAGTTCTAGAACTCCGGCGTTACAGGTTTACGACCTGCTTGTTGCATTCAATTCAATTGCTTCAGATTTAATTGACTGAAATTACTTTTCTTCAAATTCTTCAGAAGTTTGCTGAAGCTCAGATTCAATTAAAGTTCCTCCTACTCTCATTCCCCCATGTACCAGCTTTATAGACATATCTGTCAATATCAAACATTGCAGATGAACATCTTTTTTTACATGTATGCAAAATATTTTCTGCTTTGCCTTTCAAATTCCTGCTTAATAATATTAATAATAACATTAATATGAGCTTCTCCTTAGGTTTTCAAACTGACCCTGGTGGGTATTTTAACTCAAATGTTATTAGCAACCCAAACAAGTTGAGTCACAACTGAATTTTCCCATGAATAATAATAACTTACCAGTTGCGATTGCAAACACACTGCTTTTCAAATAATTAAAACCCTTTTCAGACTATTCAAGATTACAGATGAGGAGAGATTGTAGACTAAGCATATGGCTTCAATTTCAAGGAAATACTCCACACATGAAACATGGTTCATGTATCATATTTATCAATATGATAGACCTGCCAGCCCTCCTGGTTTTCTTTGGAGAAACATAATTTTAAACTCAGTTGACATTTTTCTGTAACAAATCAATTCTCGAACTCACACTTTCTTTACAATAGAATGTACCCCATACCACACTGGTCCCTACATATATATNATTTACTTCCTCCATTTGGCTATATAGTATCTAAAGCAACGGTACTGTAATATAAACATCAAGTTGCAATTGATTCACTATTTCTTGGGTTTCCCTTAAAGAGGTTCTCAATGTCCCCAGCTCTTTTTTTGCACTTCCTTTTCTGTGGAAGATGTAAAAATTCAGATGCCTATGTGAAAATAAACAATTATAGTGTACCTTTTGAGCAGGTAATTATCACCTAAGCAGAGACTGAGCCAAAGGATGTGTCTCCTCTGGTTATAGCATGGTACTAGGACATTATCCTTCCACTGTGGAGACCTGAGTTTGGTGGGATTTAGTTTGTCTCCGCTGAGGTCCTGAGAAGCCACCAGAGACCCCTGAGCTCAGGACAGTGCTGCAGGTGATGAAGAGGTCAAGGTGAGAAGAGATGAGATCAGATGAGAAAGGAAAGGGTAAAGCTGGGGAGGAAAAATATAGAAATGAGAGACAGTACTGTTGGGAAGAAAAGTAAAATGTGTGTTTTTAAAACAGTTTGGAAACAGAGTCAAACAGGGCAAGAAATCAGGTTTTAGAAGTATTTTGATTGGCTTAATGGAGGCAAAGATAATAGAAAAAAACTGAGTGGGAGGAGATGACAAATAAGTGTTGTATGAAATAAAGAGTATACAGAGAAATGTAGACAAGTGTAATTTTAAACCTAATTTATAAATTTATTTATCTGGATTTCCATTAAGATCAGAATAAATGTACAACTAATTTCTCTGATAAAAGACAGTTCAAGCTAAGTGAACATTTTCTATTTCCCACTCCCAAAAACTTATTCAGTGATTCCACAGAATATGTTTACATGATTTTCACAAGCAAATCAAAAATCTGTATTTGTATTTCCATTTCTATGAAATTTTTTGTTCTGAGAAAAAAGCTTCTTTCTATTTGTCTTTGAATGAAAATATTTAGTAGAATTAATTTTTCCCTTATGTTTCTTGCCATTTAGTCAGAACTAAAAAAGCAACATAATTGGCAATAACAAAATTTCCCCCTCTCCAGAGCACCACCAGCTCTTGCAATTATTTCACAACCACTGCAGTTCCCCTGCCGTGTGTCATTCTTGACTTAAAGTTATTCAGAAAAGCTATTAAGCACTACATAATTGTGAGCAAATTGATGGTAATAAAGACAAGATCAACCAACATGACTGAGAGGCTGGAGGGAGTGATTTATGAGGAAAGATGAAAAGAGAGACAGTAAATATGTATAGCTTGGCCAAATGATAGCTGGGGGTGGAGAGCAGGATAAACATCTACAAGGACTCTGTTTGAAGAATGTTGTCATCAGCAGGGACCAGAAACATCCGTGGTGTAACTTGGCTCAAGTGAGCTTCAGTGGTGTTACCATCAGGGATGAATTTGGCCATGAGAGAGTGAGAGTGAAGGAAGAGCTGTTAAGGTAAGTCTGAGGGAATATAACTGAAAGGCATGAGAAGAATTGGAGCAAAAAGAAAATGTAACCTGCGTATTAGCAGGAAAATCTTACCAGTGAGATCTAGAAGCCTAATGAATTAGTTAATGAATGAAGAGAGCTTTGAAGATGAAAAATGCTGTTCAGCTCCAGCTAAGCATCATTATTAAGGGTAGAGCTGAGCAAATAATTTTTACTGAATTATGCATTTAACTGGTTAAGAGTTAGATTTTTAAAGGCACCTGTGGGAATTAGATGCCCAATATAGGGGTGATTCACATAAGTTCAGGTGCTGCATTTCTCTAGACTCCTTGCAGCTCCCATTGGTATTTCATTAGATAAAAACCACACTGGATGTGTATGTGTTCAGGAACATATGAACAAGCACACAAAAAGAAAGAAGATTGAGAAATGCTAGCACAACCACACAGGTTTTTCAACATGGAAGCTGGTATAACAAAATCATGGGATGGCCAGTTCTGCCACTTCAGTTCATGGTCTGCCCCACTTTCTTTTACTGACTCAGAGTTTTCAGGGATTCATGTGTTACCTAGCAGAACTAATGATCACAAAAATCTATCCTTTGGTAATCCTTATTTAAAATGTGTAAATTTGTAAGGTGGGTTCTGCTGGTGTAAATACACTCCTCTGCTAGAATTGAGTTGTATCAATTCTAAATATGAGAATTATCATAGACATCAAACCCAGAACAAAAACTCAAAAGTAACTATCACACTTATTTACCTCCTCAGAGCTCTCCCCAGCTCCACTCTAACTCTAACTCTTTTGGAATGTTCCACCTTGGACAGGTTTAAGTCTTCACCCTTGTGAACTAAAATACAGTTTTTCCAAATCTAAAGAGAAATCTTAAGTCCTTTCTGAACTACTGTTACAGGAAAAAAACCCTGAGCATTTTTTCAGAGATTTGAGTAGTTTCATCTTTATATTTTGTAACTTTTCTGAAGCAGGGTCAATCTCTTCGTGTAACACCTTACAGATAATAGCTGTCATCACATTTGCAATGTCCTTAGGCCATTATAATTTGGGTAAAAACAATAATATGTGTGTGATATCTGTAATAAAAACACAAGGTAAAAGCTGTGACATTAATTCATCACCAAATGATTTGCCTAATGCTGGACAAACACAAAAGGAAGAATTAGTATACAAATTACTAAACAAGTATTGCTACCAGATGTCACTTCAGACACATAAACATGTGAAGAAGACAGGCAAAGTGTTACTATCAGTAAAGCAGACAAACACTTCACATCAAGTATTATTGAGAGGCAAGGTTCAATGGTAATGTGTATGTGTATACATATTTGGACATAAATATTCATGTGAGACAGAAAAAAAAAAAGAGAGAGAGATATTTGTCTGGAATGGTGTGTTTTGTTGTGGTTCTGTGACCCAATGGAGAACTTTTACTAATTTAGTTATCTAGAAATACTATTTCTAACACAGGATTTACTTAAAGATTATTAAACTTTTTTTTTTTTTTCTTTTTTAGAATTGTATTCCTGACCAATGAAACAAACTAAAATACTGCAGCTAAACTAGTATAAGATAAATGGAAAATAATCTAAAAATATATAAAACATTTATTGCTTACAATTAGCATTACAACTGATGTAAGTAAACAAAGTGTAAGGCCATATATGACCTGATATTCAAATGTGTTTGCATGCTCTGGATATAGCAAAAGTTATAAAAAAGTAACCAAAATATCCCCTCAAAAAGTGATTTTTGTACCCTGAACAAGCCAAGCTTAGCAAAAAGAAACTCTGTCCTTTAGGTTAACATAAGAAAATATGTTGTTAAAAATTTTCTGAAAGAACTGATAGTGAGTGGTATAAATGTATTAAATTCTAAGCACCCTCTCCTCCCCAGAAAATATCCAAACAGTTTAAGTGGTGTAAGGTGCAGCTGACCCTTATTCCACAGTTCACTGTGGAAGTGACAGTCCATAGCTCAGAGGAAATGAATAGAAACCAATTCCTTCATTTGTTCACTGCTGTTAATTTTTTTCCCTTGACAGAAGGAAAAATCCAGCTAAGCAAGATTGTGTGCAGATATTAATAATAATATATTGTTAAAAATATTATTATATTAATTATTATTAACAACAATATATTATCAATAATGGTTGCTAAGTAGGTAATACTACTTATTTTTAACTTCCTGACTGGGTACGGTTTAGCTAAAGCATATTTTATGTCACTGATCTAACAGGAAAAATATATATCATGGATAGTATTAACTCAGGACAACTTTTGTCCTCCTTGAAGGGATCTGAATGACCCAAATGATAAAGAGCTTCAGAACTTCCCATTCACTCATGTCCTAGATTATAATTTCCCCTTCCTCCCAGACCAGATCATTTACAGATAATAATTTTTTTTGGTTTGAACACAGTGTCAGCATCTTCAAATATTCTATCCATTTCTATTGATTGCACTGATCAGCTTTATAGCAGTGTCTACACATTTATTAAGTACAAGTGTCATTAAGCACATTGGTGCATATCATGCCATGTAATTAAGATACCAAATTACACTAAACAGATGTCCTCTTCTGAGCCTGCTTTCCTCAATCTCTTTCAACACCCAGCACAGATTCAGCTGCTCTGTGCTGTACACCCTACCTGAGCTGTAGCTATTTCTGACGCCTCCTGCCTTTCTTCTCAGACTCCTATTCTGAGGAAGCCTCCAAACTGGCCACTTGTCAGAGTGATACGAATGCATTTTGACATCAGCAGGACACAGAGACTGGGGTCATTTCCCTTGGCTTTTCCAATTACACAGCTTGCTGCAAGGAGCTGAATCAACCATGAATGTCATTCTGCTCGTACTGGCTGGGAGGGTGCTCTCTGTTCGGCCCTTGGCATTTAACCATGTTGAATTATGAATGTGCTACCAATATCACTGTTTGCCTTGAAGCTGGAAAGGATGAATCACAGGGAACATTTTTGAATTAGATTTTAAAGTAGACCATGCAATTTCTATCTCCACCAATGCCTTTCCCCCCTTCCGCCCCTTTCCTTTTTTTTTTCCTTAAAAAGAGTTTATTCACGAAACCCTAGTCGTCTAAAGATTGGCTTGATAATAAGAAATAACATTTGTTCACTGTAAAAACCTGCCATAATATGCTGTGCCACTATCTGAACATGTCCTGTGTTTTATCTAATATTAGACAAAAGTTGGAAGAGAAGCCAGGGAAAGTTCTGTATAATCAAATGGCTGATATTTCACTGTACCTATCTTTAAAAAAGGAACGGTAGCAAAACTTGTGTCACATCATTGTATAGCATAAGACATCTCAGACAATGACAGAGGGGATAAAAAGGATATTAAAACTGTCTGCACCTATATAAAGAGTTGAAATTTGAATTATTTTGTTTCCTTTTTGTTCATTTTATTCCAGCAGATTATTACCCTCTCAAAAAAACTCAAACCAAAACAAACAAACAAACCCCCACCAAACAATCAAACAAAACCCACAGCAATTAAAAATAAAATAAATCTTTATGTCTGGTTATTTACCTGCAAACAGGGAAAACTTCTTGAAATATCTTCCCATCCAACACCTTCTTGATCAGTCGAGTAATGTCATTACTAAAAAGGGAGCAAATTGCAGAAATTAAGCCAGATTCACTCCATCTAACTTTAGGCATCTAACAGAAGTTTAAGTTAGGAGCATGATTTCTGTAGGTCTCCTTGGTGGTGAACACTGAGAGCAAAACTATTTCAAGATGACATTTTAGATGACAGGAGAGAGAAATCAATATTAAGACTTCCCATTCTCTCTCCATTGATTATGCAGCGAGTCTAGGAAAAAAAAAAAACACTTATATTTTTAACTTGGACAACTCAGTAATGTGGCTAAAAGTCATCTGAGGTGAGTCTAAATTTCCCTTTATTTTTTTTTCAATTTTCATCTTTTCAACTACCAAAAGACTTCTTGTTGTCCCAAACTGTGATAATTTCTTCAAATGACTTATATTCCTGTGAGTTAATTCTATAAACACATATAACAGAAATCGACAGCTTTTCAATGAATAAAAACAACCACTGAGCATTTGAAACAATCTGGGGATTAAAGCACTTCAAAGTAAAGGGATTTCTAATTTGTTACTAGCATTAGCCCAAAAATTAGCTTTTTTTTTTTTTTTTTAAATATATCTATCTCTGGTGTACCAGGCTCCTGTAAATCTTTTATGTTTAATGAAGAGATAAGTATTATTTTCCTCTACAAAATAAAGAGTCACCTCAGTGAGATGCTGCTGCTCCTCTGAACTTCTGCTGCAATTTGCTTGTCCCATTTGCAAGCCCCTAGAGTAATTTGTTTGTTTGTTGTTTTGCCTTAGTGCTTCTGATGAACTTAATCCAGTAAAGATTTAACTTCTGAAGGCCTTCTACCTTTCATTGGATTAAGATTAATTAAGATTAAGATTAATGCCTGTAAGAGTCTTCTAGAGATTTGGAAAGTGACTTTGTATAATACATTGAAAAACAACATATTGGATGGAGGTCTAAAAATTGTGTGATGGGAGGAAAAAAGCAGAAAAGTGGACAGAACTGTGACTCGAATTTTGCAAAATGAAGTCCCCTTTCTGCCTCTTGAACACTTTACTGAGTAGAAATAAATGTTCTCATTATTTCCCAACCCTTCCCATCTCCAGCTCAGACACATATCCTCCCTGTGTGATAAAACAAAAGGCTATAAAATCTGTGCAGCTCAACTCCATAGAAGACCATAACTAAACACAAGCACACCAAGTATTAGACCAGGAATGGGGAAAGTGGATGGGGAAATGGGGAAACAGGATGGGGGAATGACAGATATATATTTTCCAGGTTTGCAAACAAGAATCAAATCTATATCATATTTCAGGAGTTTTATATATTTTTTAGGATATCATAAGTTTACTTGAGCAGAATTTGAAAATAGTTAAATACATTAAAAAAAATTAAAATTTACTTTTAAAATTGCCAAACATTTTCATTAGTGATTAAAAAAACCCCCTTGCCCTGAAAAATTTTCACAAAATGTCTTTGCTAGAGTAGAATAATTGTTCTTTACTTTGTAGAAATATAATTAAAAAAAAAAAAAAACAACCCATTCTGTTTAAATTAAGAAGAACCTCAAATTAAAGTCATGACTAAAAACACTTTAAAAAAGGACAAGAAATAGATGTTAAGAAATCTTACAAGTGAATCACCAATATCTAGTGATTTTTTTTGCTTTTCCCCAGAAAAAAAAAAATGTTAGTCAGCTGTCATTTGGCCCTCTACTGTCAGAAAATAATTTCAAAACCTTCTGAAGATTAACCAGCTTCTTGGAAGCAATTATGTTAAATGGATAAGCTTCCTTCCAAACCCAGGACTATGTTTTAAGCAGTACCTTACACAGAAGTAATGGGGAGAAGATAACACTTCTGATTTCTGACCAACCACTTAGGAGATTTTTTTTCCACATGGGTGAGACTGTCTGAGAGCTAAGGACCAGGACAGCATCCATGGCTCCCAACTCACAGCAGTTAATCATTCCCACTGTGTCATTCCCGGCATGGTCACTAAGTACAGCCTGAAGTCGCCGCACTGGAAAAGCAGGACATATTCCAGCTACTCTGATGGAAAGAAAGATACACAATCCATTTGTTTCCCTTGAGGACACAAATCAAATTAGCTTCTACTCTTCTTCCCCAAAGCATGTTTTAGACCCAACACACCATGAAATATGAAACAAAACCTCTACTCTGAGCTGTTGAAAATTTCTGTATGTAGGCGAGAGCTTATTAATATTTTTCTTATTTAATATTTTCAAATGTAAAATTTGAACTGTGTTCACTGAAATTAAGTGAATTCTGAGAATTTGAGTGTTAGTCTCAAATATCTTTCATGATTTTAACACATAGTACTGTTGCTGAATTTTAAGCAGAGGCTTAAAGGTGCCACTTTGCTATTTTGCTCATTTGGGCCACTGGATATATAACTTATAATTATTGTGAGGAATCATATCTAACACTCAGAAGTAATGATTCTAATAAATAGCCCCTGGGCCAAACTGTGAATTCCTTATTTGCAATGAATATCACTTACTCACACTTAGTCAATTTTTCTGTTTCTGGGGTAGCTAACTTGCCTAAGAAGTGACTTTAAGTGTGATTAAGCATTTCATAACCTAGTTCTTAAGAACATAAAACTAGCCACAGTTCTGCACGTCGTTTTCTTTTTTTATTTTTGTTGTTTTGGTTTCTCATGTTTGGTTTTGTTGTTTTTTTTTTTCTTTTTGGTTGGTTTTTCCTTTTTCTTTAAGTTTTTAGTGTGTCATTAAATGGATTGTGTTACTGTTAGTGGTCAGTGAGGGTAATTTCTTGTTAACATGTTTCCGCTGGCTACCCTTACTATGAAACTAAGTTCCTCAAGTGTCAAAAAGAGAGACAACTCGACCTTGTTGCAATTTTTAAGGTGTTTGTTAAAAGGCAACAAGGGTCCGGGAAGAAAACCAAATTTAGGAAAATAGGAATAAAATGAAAGCCGGGTTCATGGGGATTAGACCCCCAGCAGCCGCACGACTGCCTAAAGGCAGGGAGGTGTGCAGTGCTGAGGTAAGCTTCAGCTATCCCAAAGCTTCAGGAGGAATTAGAAAAGTCTCTTGTAGAGAGAGGAGGCCAAGCTGCTCGGCACTGGGCTTCACCACCTGCTACCCAGAGGCAAAAGCGGGGAGGGCTCTTGCGAGCCCCCTTTTATGGGGTTTATGGCTCCTCCTCTGACCGCCCCCATCCAGCCTCCATGGCCCTAGTGGATTGGTTGGATTATTTGGTGAGGTAATGCCTTCCCACCAATGGGCTCGTACTGCTAGGGGAGCAGTGGACCGATTATGTCATTTCGGTAAAAAGGCGGGAAGGCTCCTCATTAATATTCCAGGTTGCCACGGAGTTTGCTTACAGGGAGGGCAGTTAGGTGCTAAATTTAGGAAATGGCAGTTGGGAAACCCAGTTAAGCCAGCTCAGACCCCCAAACCCAGAGAACTCGGATTTTATTAAAACACAAGTTTACTCTTAAGACGAGCATCCAACATTTAGAGAAGGGTAGTAATATAATAAAATCCTAGGATTTTTAAACTATAACCCTAGTGAACACGTTAGAACAATAATAATTCTTATTAACCATTAAATGGGAATATAGTTACTCCCAAGGGGGTGCCCGGGATCAGCTCATGCTCTTTTGGGAGTAACTTTAGGAGAATAGTCACTTCAAGGGGAGTGCCCGGCATCGGCTCATGCTCTTTTGGAGTGACTCAACTGCTTTACAACACTTATTAAAACATCAAACATGTAACTTTAATTAACGCTGCAGATGAGCAAAAGGCCAACTATAAATGTCCATGTATGACATCAAGTTTTCCCATGAAAATAATGAAGTAGCAAAAATGTTCTCACTTCTACTTTGTGACACAACACATTCACTTTCTGAGACTATGCAGAAAAATTTGACATTCACACCCACCAAAGCTAAGTCTAGAACTTATTGAAATCTTTAAAGCTTTGGCTTTACTTCAAGGATTTGAAAAAAAAAAAAAAAAAGAGAGTGGATACAAAAATATCCTACATAAATTAAAAAGAAAAAAGAATAAAGAAATAAATGGAACTAGAAATGCAAAACACTTTTGATTACATTTTCTGTTTATCTAACTTCAATACTGTAGAAAAGATGTGTTGCCATTGTACACCTTGGCTTTCACTTAGATTAGATAACTGATGTTACATTTAATTATCTCAGTGTCAGACATTCAGTGGTAAGGATTACTGCTTAAATGTCAGTCTTTGTATCATCAGTATATTGGTATTATTAATATTATTACTTGTGTTTCCTTTAAAGTTCATACTCTGTTCATGGTTTCTTTGTTACTAATTCTAACAAATTATAACTTAAATTTTCTTCAGGAAGACCACCTAAATTATAAAGATTTTGTAATTTTTATAGGTTTGACTGAAATTGATCCTCCTGTTTGCTTACAATTTTTAAGAGGTCATTCGTATCTAATCATTTATGCATAATATTCTCTCACCTTGAGTGAATCTGAATTTGTTTTAGAAGTTCCGTAAATGAAAGCTTCTGAGTCATACAAGGAATAATGAGGTCTGCTTACAGCCATAAATGTGAATTACACAGTATGCCACATATTAAGTACTATCTTGAAAAGGAAATATTCAGCATATCAAAAACTGCAATATTCCAGAGGCTAGAGTAGATCTCAGTGACCATGTCACACAAATCTTTCCAAAGCGATTTGAAATAATTTTGAAAAGTTATGTTATACAAAAATAAATTTATGAAAAGGTAATTGAAAATACATTAATTCTTACAAACAATCAATAGAAGTATAAATAACTTGCTGGAGTGATTTCTTTCTTTAACTCATGTCCCAGAACAGCCATTCTCTTTGGATTCTGATGAAGACAAAAACTTCTCAGCTTCCTCTCAGTTGTATCAGGAGCCCTGTCTTGGGACATGGAAACAAAGCATAGATGGGCTTCTTTCACAAAATATGATGCAGCAACCAAAGACCCCAGGCCCACCACCCAGTCTGAGCCTCTCCCTTTCACCACTGACCTATTTTCAGATGTTAATTGGGACTAAATCATAGAACCATAGAACATCCTGGGTTGAAAGGAACCCATCAGGTTCCTCAGAGTCCAACTGTGACCCTGCAATCTCAGCCTCAACAATCCCACCCTGTGCCTGAGGGCACTGTCCAAATGCTTCTTGGACTCTGTCAGGCTTGGTGCTGTGACCACATTCCCAGGGAGCCTGTTCCAGTGCCCAACCACCCTCTGGGATAAGAAACTTTTCCTGATATCCAACCTAAACTTCCCCAGAATCCAGTTCAGGCCGTTCCCTCAGGTCCTGTCACTGATCACAGAGCAGAGATCAGTGCCTGGCCCTCCTCTGCCCCTCACGAGGAAGCTGTAACTGTGGTGAGGTCTCCCCTCAGTCTCCTGTTTTCCAGGCTGAACAGACCAAGTGCCATCAGCCACTCCTCACACGGCTTCCCAAGGCCCCTCACCATCCTTGTTGTCCTCCTTTGGACTCTCTCTAGCAGCTTTATATCCTTCCTGTATTGTGGCACCCGAAACTGCCCCCAGCACTGGAGGTGAGGCTGCCCCAGCTCAGAGCAGAGCAGGACAATCCCCTCCCTTGCCCGGCTGGCGATGCTGGGCCTGATGCCCCCCAGGACACAGATGTCCCTCCTGGCTGCCAGGGTTCTGCTGACTCACATTCAACTTGCCACCGATCAGGACCCCCAGGTCCCTTTCCATGGCACAGCTTTCCAGCCTGTCATTCCCCAGTCTGTCCATGCATCCAGGGTTGCCCCATCCCAGGTGCAGAATCTGGTACTTCTCTTTGTTAAAATGAATACTTTGTTAAAAATGCTTTGTTCCTGCTCATCAAAACAGCTGTAGGAGTTAGTGGATGACTGAAGTGACATTTTTTTGGGGGAGGACTCTCATGTATATCAGCCAACTAGACCCTAAACTGGTAAATCTCTGTTTCGACTAATGATTAATTATTCTGTGCCCTGGAATGTCTTGAATAGGTCAGGACACCTGAGTATCTCAGTACCTAAATATATTACACCTGAAAGGCAGAGGGAATTTTTTGAACAACCAGATGCCATGACTGAATCACCTGAGACCGGCATCAATGCCTTGCACATTAACTGTAGTCTGAGAAAGCATCACAAACAGGGAGCTCAGCTGACATAAATTCTCTTTTTTTTTTTAAGCATTCCAGATGAGTTCAGGCATAACATAAGTCTTAAACTGTTCAAAAATGTTAAAACAGCCTCAAAAATTTATTTTAGAATTTTAAAATAATTTTGTCATGACAGTTTGGCACTATTTGTGCAACAAATTTACAAAAGTAGCTTAATTTTGGAGTTGGACAATCCATTTTGGACAAGCCTGCATAGGCTTTGGTTATGTGCGTTTTTTCTCTTATTTTCTTCTCTTTTTTTCCTTTCTTCTTTTCTTTTCTTTCTTCCTTTCTCCACTTTTTTTCTCCCCAGAATATCACCAACTGCCTGTTCTTTTATTTCAGCATCTAATTATTTCTGAATTTATGACTCAAAGTCTCACTGACATTCAGTAAAAGTCAAGGGGAATTAGGGTTTGAAATTTACCTTTTAGAAATTTCCCCCAACAGCTACTTTTTCCAAAAACTTTGATAAAAGACTTTACCAATATTCACCAGGAGCTTTCAAGAGTGCTATTGACTGGATGTCAGCTCTATACCTGAAGAAAAATTATTTCAATGAAGCTACACTGACTTCTGTCATTTAAGGATCAACGCCTTAAAACACCAAGCAGGGGCTATATTACTAGGAAAGAGACATGTCTGAAATTGCCATAAAGATGTATTTGAAAGGCCCTTGAATCCAAGCAGAAATTCATACTGGACTTATTCACAGAAATAATCTGGTTTACATGGAGTGAATTAAATGCAACCAAAACTTTATCCCAGTTGCAGCATCAACAACAAGCATTTCAAGGTTTCAGTTAGTACCATGAAATACGCATTCCTGTCAGACTTGCCTTGTATAAGCTTTCATTTAAACTCACAACTCTGTTTTTGTAGCATCCTCTGTGCCACCCTCTTGTGTGAAAGAACACTGTGTGATGCTGCTTTTAATAGGTTTGCCAGTGCTTCACTGAGGAAGAAAACATTACAAAACACTCTGAATGAAGAAGTGCTTGGTGCTTGGGGGGAACTCTACATGCAACTAGAAGGGGAAAAGGAACCCTTTGGGGATGCCTAAATTCTTTAGAAAAAAAATTTAAAAACCCCTAAAAATTGGAGTGCAGTTTCATTGGAGATGTCCCAAAATAGTTCTGGTAGAAATAATTTAGGAGCTGTTATTAATGAGGATATTTTAAAAATGTCTTGTCTTTTAATATCTTTTAAAAAATAAATATATGCACATTATGACTCGGATAAGGCACATAAGGAGTGTAAATATGTTTCTCCAAAAATATAATTTATGAACAGAGAGTGATGGTTTTTTGTGAATTATGAGCCTCTGAGGAATCTCTGCTGCTGATCTTATTCATGTTGGGGGACAAGAAATTCATTTTAGTTTTGTAGATGGTTTCCCTTGAGGAGCAGGTGACAGAAATATAAAAATCAGTTAAAATCAGTTAAAGTCTGTCTGGCTTCAGCTCTGTTCCTTAATTCCCACCACCATTGCAACTGCTGGGGATCCAGAGAAGCACTATTATTTTAATTATTTATATTAATTAGTTAACGGGAGATTAGGAATTGGATCCATCCTACCTAACTTTGAAGGATTTAATCTGGTCCCCACTCACCACAGATTCCTTCCATAATTAATGGAGAGACACTCTTCAAGGAGGTGACTAGGAAGGTTTAAATCTTAAAAAAAAAGCAGCAGGTAGACAAAGTCTGTCCACTGGCCTTTCCAACAAGGGGGGATGGAGACACATCAGCCAATCTACATGTGAGACATACGGTAGATACCCCCGCCAACCTGTCCCCACCTCCAAAACCAGAAAAAGTCCTACATCTTGAAGTGAGCTGTGAAGAGTTTGAGATGTTCTGAACCAGAAGAAGCACTAATATAACATGAATAGTAGAAAACAAAACAAGCAAATAAATAATGAATTCTGGGAAAAATAAAATATATCTCTGAGGGCTATCTTTCAGATTATTAATTTAAGAGCAGCTTATAATAAGACTTAGAATAACCTTCATCTGTTTGTATTTGAATTCTGAAGCTCAGATGATTTTTTTTTAATGGTATTTACTGAACAAACGAGCTCCACTAGCCACTGACTGCCAGAACAATTAATACTGTTCTTGTTAAGAGTTCTTGCTGAGAAAGGCCTTGGTTGCACCACATATAGCTCAGCTTGACTGCACTCACTTATAAATCCAAGCTGAACATGCTTTCCCCATTGCAATGATTACTGGGTAAAATTCTATAGTTCATTTTTTCCAGGAGGTGAAAGCAGACCATTTAACTATCCCTTCTGCTTTTCAGAGTAATGTGTTCCTTCTCTTATTTAAATCAGTAGGCACTTTATGGACTTCAGCATAATTACCTGGTACATGCGTGTTGCACCCATCAACAGTACACTTCAAACACATTCAAGACTTTCTTCTTCTGTCTGCAAGTCTTTATGGCTTGATATTTATTTCAATACCTCATTAACAGACTTCACAATGCATGTGCAAAATGGGTTAAAGAGGCTTCTTCCCCCCTCGGTCAGTTTACAAGGAACCAAACAAAAAATAAGTGAGTCCTTATCAAGAGAAGTCACAAACATACTCGGTAAATTAACATACATCAGATGCTGAAAAAAAAACCCCAGCACATCAGCAATCCAGATCAAACAAGGATAAAGAAAGAAGATTGACAGGCTCTTTGTTATCTTTTAGAGAGGTAATTGCAGGTTTCCATATTGATAATATAATGGAACAGATTCCACTTTCAAAAACTCTCTTAAAATCCAAGGTAACACTGTTGACTCCAGTGAAGTCATTATGGATTTACACTGGCGGAAGGGAAGTAAATATATATTTTGACCTGATTGCAGTTTTTATCCTTTCATCCACTCTAAAATATCTGCAGTATTTTCTCTCTCCCCATTTTTAAATTAACAGTACTGAAAAAGCCAAAGGGTCATGTGAGTAACCCTGTTCAGTATGACTGCATCTTTTAACATTCACGAGGAATATCTTCACATGCTGCAAAATGACTTATTTACATTTATGTCGTAGTAAAACCAAAATGTATTTCAATGACAAAGGGTTTGGTCTTGTAAAAACTTTATCTAGCAGTAAGGTCACATGTAGACTCTCTGCCAAACATCAGTGGGGTTGATCAACAGCACCCTATTCCACCAGAAACATTCTTTATACTGGGCTCCCTATATTAGCCCAGAGGCACATGCTGTTAAAAAGCAAAAAATGCACCTGAATACCAACACCAGATTTTCTGTTGAACCACGTCTGTTTGACTGTACTCAGCAAATGGAGTACTTTTGTCAAGAAACAAAACTCATTTATGGAAGCTGAAAGGAAAGATCAAAGAAAACAAAACAAACAAATATGATTTAGAAGGTGCTCTTTTATGGTTCAAGGCAAATGATCATGGCAGCTGCTAAAGCAAAACAGCAGGAACAGCACTTCCACTGGAAAAGGAGTGCTCGTTAATGCAAGGGAATCCTGGGACCCAAAAAGAAAGGGCAAATCCCTGCTACTAATCCAGGAAAAAGGTAAAATGCTATTCCACTGGGCTTGTTTTTCTCCTTTCAGTGAATTCCCACACACAAATTTGTGCCAATTTCAAGAGTCTATGAGTTTTAAATATTTTACAGATCTCATTTTTTTCTCAACTTCAGGGACTCATCTTGTACTTTTAAAATGTGCTTTTTTATTCATATGGGATTTGTTTTGTATCTTTTTTTTTGGTTTTCTAACCATTAAAGCAGGTAACTGAAAGTAAGGACACTTGACTTTTATTCCCAAATCTATTCCTCTTTCAAGCTGACAGTGTCTCTGTCCTTGTTTACTAGACTGTAGGTAGAAATCCTAGTAGTTACCTACCTCAAGAGTGTTTTGTGCACTGTAAGACTTAATTAATGGTTGCAAAGCAATTTGAGTACCATGGATAAAAGGCTTTTCTGCAAGTATACATTAATTGTTTTACAAGCAGTATCTTCTTTACCTGTGGTAGATGTTTGCACATTCTTTGTCTACAGAGTGTAGGTAATCTCAATCCTGTAAATCCCATAAAAAAATCCATTCAAAGTCTTCAAATTAGGTTTTATCCAAGAACAAATGTGGAATAAATCTGGACTCCATAAAACAGGAGTGAGGCAAATCACACACTGTATGTCGTGAGGAATCAGATACAGTGTAGTCAGCTCACTGATCTGTATCTCACATTAATGATTTATGTAGCTTTTACTTTACAACACAGACATATCTAAAATAATCAGGTAGAGGCAGGCATTAAAAATTCACTGCATGGGTCATAAAATGATTAGTTATTCAAGTGACTTCAGATTTGTATTTCATTAAGGAATAATTTTAATTTACTTTTAAACAGTTTATATACAGAGATTTAAGAACTCTTGGAGACTGATTATGCAGAACTCCCACTTTTATGTATTCAATATATTTAAGTCCCTTTTTTTCAAGCTGTTTTAATTTGTTTGAAAGCACATGGAAAAAATATGGCTGGATAATTTGAGGGGGGGAAAAACTCCTTTAATTTACAGAAAATGGTGGGTCTATTTTATTTACATTTTTTATACATGCATGAAAGCTGAAAGAAGATCAAAGGGGAGTCTGCTCTTCCTACTGATCCAGCCTGATTGTATCCCCCTCCCTCCACCGTAACAAGCTCTCAACTTGGAGCTGATTGTAGCTTGGCTATATTTAAGCAGCTGCATTCCACTCAGCTGCTGGAGATCTGGTTTCCTGCTTCATTGCAAGTGTTTATTTTCTACTGTCCTTCTTGATCACGTGCTGCAAAAATCTGTGAAACAATAGCAAGACTGGGAGTAGTTTTTCCTTTTCTTCCTTCTATTTTCTATTTTTCTTCTTTCTTTCCTTTTTTTNATATTGTTTTGCAAGAAACATTTTCAAATATCTCCTGTAACTAAAAAAACTAACAAAATTATGTCAAAAACATTGTTGTTACCAGCCTTGTCCAGGCATTGGTCTAACTCATCATGCAGGTAGCCTTTGTGTTCTGTTTTTTAACTATTTCTTTATTCGCTTCCATGTCTTATCCTGGATCCCTGTAGCTTTTAACTTAAACAGATGCCTGTCATGTGGAACTTTATTGAAGGCTTTCTGAAACTCCAGATAAATCATGCTGTATGCATTGACACTGTCAACCTTGTCTGTAACCTTCTCAAAGTCAGAAGAAGTTAGGCAGATTCCTGCTTTTCCATATTCACAGTTTGACTTTATTTTTTGTTGAGGAGATTGTGGGCCACACTCCAGGCTGATGTAAATTTCTGTATCTCCATGGAAATCAATGGAATTGTGCCATTTTACACCCTGCCTTGCAAACCTTTGCCTTCCGTGACTGAATTAAGTTTCTATTTTTGATGCATGCTGTAAATGCCCAAGTTTAATGATGCAGTGAACATTTACTTAAAATATGGACCCTTACATACATAAGTTATTCACAGCAGATTAATACCCCTGCATCTGTGTTTTTCCCTTTTGCTCCCAAAACCTGCTTAAAATGAGCTTTCCATTTCTTTCCAAAAAAATGAACAACAGTACATCACAATCAAAAATTTTGCAGGAGATGTTGGCCCATTCAGAAGGACCTGAATCATGTCACTTCCAAGTCTGGTATGACTCACATTGCATAATGGAGGGATATGCATTGCTTATAATCCTCTGCCAAATATATCTAATATCTTTTGCGAGAGAGTCGACAGAATTTATTCTCACAGAAAGGACACACAGAATCACAGATTTTTCAGATCTCATCGCTTTTGTGATCCTATTTCTGTTATCATCACTGGAATTCCCAGGAAAGAAAATTCACCTTCAACAACAGTTTAAATATTAAACATATTGGATTTTTTTTTTTTTTTTATGCAGCAGAAGTATTTACATCATTATTGAGCAAACCATAACAGGGAATAATATTAAAAGATTAAAAAAAAAAAAAAAAATCAGTTTCTGGAAATTTTCTACTGTACTCCTCCTAAAACACCAATTTGAAAAACATTACTGGCAGGTTTTCCTCCTTTTCAAATCAGCGAGGATAACCTTTTTTTCCTGAAGACATTCACGCTTTTTCGCAAGAAAATATAGTAACCAGGCAAAATTTTTCATCTCTTTTGCTCAGCTGGATCCAAGACAGTCCCATCCTTGGTCTTCCTGTGAGCTGCATCTGCACTGCCAAGCTTTTGTTCTGCCCTGTATCAGCACAAAATCCAATGTTCCATTCTGCCTCTGGCTGGGACATTGGGTGTAATAACCCACTGTATTGGTCATTGCCCTGCAGAGCTGTGATCCTCTCTGACTGCTTCAGAGGTCTCTCCTCATGTCTAACATCTGATTTTGGAGCAAAAAAAAAATAAAAAAAATAAAATGGAGTTGGAAGTAGACTGGAAGGAGGACAGGATTAGTGTATGGAGGTGGAGGAGGCATATTTTATCTGTGCCTTAGAGATTACTACCACTATCTGTGCTTTAGTGAGTCCTTCTGATACTTCTTGTCTTTAGAGACTCATGTAACCCATGACAGACATTCCCATTGTTCTTATGTGAAAGAAAATAAACATTTCTCATTTTATTGAGTGTCCTTGTTCTCACCCAGACTGTTTAATGACTCATGTGAGGAAGTGATACTAGGCCCATTTGCACCATCAATAATATTTGAAGGCATATCATCGAGGACCCCAAGGACTCTGAAGGCAAGAGAAAGTCTCTCATGGATTTAATTTTGCTTTCACTGAGACCTGTGCTGAAAAAGAGGGAAGTTTTCCACTAATGAATTTTACAGAATATGTTGAGGATGATCCCTTAACCCTCAGTGTTTCTTGACTGCCATGTCAGGGAACTGGATTTTTTGGAAGGTATCAGATGCAGAGTTCTGTGCCTCCTGGCTCTCAACATCCATTGATCCTGACTGTGGTCTTCACAAACTTGGAACAAGCCATCAACATAGGTGTCCTTATGACTGAAAAAAACCCCAAGCCCAAACCAAACTTGATAAAAAAAATTGTAAATATGGATAGCCATTCCTAGCCACAGCCCAGACCAACTCCAAACCCTCAAAGACTTTGAGAAGCATGGTACCATTTTGGTCACCAAAAAAGAGAGATATTAGCATCCTGGAATTGTCCTGTCATATCTATTCCTGGAATTCTTCTTTGAAAGCACCCAGACCAATGGTAATGACCAATACTCATGAGCAACAATATTAAATTCAGTGTTGGACAAAGCCATTGCTTTTCCAATATCCTTTTTCTCTGGGTAAATTCCAGTGTCAGAAGATCTGTTTTACTGAAAGCAACAGCCAAAAATACCAAGGGCTGCTTTTACTTCAGAAGTGAGACTGTCTACCTGCTTTACTGGCATCCTGCAGGGGAAGACAGATGCTGTCTGAAAAGGTGTCTGCAGTGTATTAAACAGGATCCAGCTCAGACATTAACTGTTGCCAGTGCTTTTTCCACAAGAAAATGAACTCAAATTGCACAAAAATTACACATCCATGCTCGCAACAATTGACCACTCCCTATGGATAGTGACACCTTTGGGCTTTTTCATCTTCTATTGCTGCTCTCACTGTTTCTGTTTTAACTGAAATATCTTATAGGAACACAGCTATTAAGAAAGATAATCAAGCAGCATTTTCAATCTGTATTTTCTCTCTGTTGCTAATCCAAGGACAAATAAAATAAATGAGAGCTGGAACAAAATGAAGGACTTAAATGAGGATAAAGGTAGAAGAAATTTAATTTCATAGGATGAAATCCTAGTCTTTGTTTCTTAAAAGTGAGCAAGATCAAATTTTGATACCAGTAGAAATCAGGACAGTAAAGAAATGTGCATGACAATCCCAAGTATATGTCAATTCAAATCTTAAAAGACAAAATCATGAGTCCAGCACTTAATAGACGTTCCCTCTCTGGGTTTGTTACTAATACATGTGACATTTTAATGTCAGATGATATTCTTAGTGTGATTATGGCCTACAGTTTCTCCTTGAGTGATGAAAAGCTTATGCTGTTTTGTCCTTCACGTACATATTTTCAGATCACTATGTAATGTAATTTTGGTATTTTCTCCATATTGACACAGAGTATATCAGGGATCAGATTTTGCAAATAAATATCAAATATTCACAGATTACTATGAAAAATAAAAAAAAAATACCCTAGGAAGTTATAGAGAGGTCTTTCAATCTTTGGCTCAAGTTTTGAGGGTTTCTAAATGTTCACAAAAATCAATCCCTCCCACCAAACCAAAATACAAACCCACAAACCAAACAAAATAATCCAAAAAACCCCCACCAAAACTGAAAACACTCCAGCAAAGAAAACCTTCACCTCTTTATCAATGGCCTTCATAAATTTGTGTCAGATACTCTGATAAAAATCACAAAGTGTATGGAAGTGGTAAAAATCAGAAAAGTGTTATAGTACTAAGGCATTCTTCTCTTGTCTACACCAAGGATCAATAGGAAGGAGACCAAAAGTCATATAGAACTTCGGGAAAGGAGGGGGATTAAATTTAAAATAAATAAATTTTTAGAAGGACTAAAATCTGCCTTGGGTGCTACAAACAGATTCATCACCTGGAAGGATATTTTTCCCCAGGAAAAAAAGAAAACAAAGGATGGTCAGGAAGATGGATAGATAAGTGCACATGCTGATAGAGATGTTATAGTAGAAGTCTCGTTGCAAAATACCTTGTGCATTGGTAAGAAATGTAGTTTTATTTGGGAAACTTGGTCTCCCATGAACCTAACTCTACTTAAGCACCTTCTGTAGAAGCCAAATGGAATAATTCATCTTTCCTAGCTGACACAGTATTGGCAGTTTCAGGCCAGATGATAAAAAAATGGCAATTTTTTGTTCATGCTGTTCTCTGCAGAAATGTCATTGCAGAAACACTAAACAACTAAATATTCACAGACAGATTTTCAATGAGGTTAAGCCTCATTGATAGCTGGGGTTCTAGTCCTAAGTTTTTAATTTCTTCAGGCTTCAGTATGGTTTCTTTTTATTTACTTTTTCCTAGCTCTTTCTCTTGTCTTTTTTTTCTTCTTTTTTTTTTTCTTTCTCTCTAAGGAGGAAATAAGGGATCATATTTTTTTATTAATAAAAAGAGGAAGAGGAAAAATACCAAAAGAGCAGAATTTGTCTTTATGAAAGAAAATACTGTAGATATTTTGCCAAAAAGGACACATAGTGAAAACAGATTAGTTCATTTGAGCAGTCTGTGGAAAATATATATTTCCTGAAGCAGGTGTTGCGAATGAAGAGGATAGGAAGAAAAATGTCTTGCGTGGAAAGTATTCTTCAAAATGTGATTTCTTTCTTCACGTGAAGAGGCAGCAAAACATTGCACCACTGAGAGCTGTAGTGATTCCTAGCAGGCTTTCCTTGGAATCTTCATTTGTTTACTTATAAACACAAATCTCTCAGTTGGCAGTGTTCTCTGACTTTTTTAGCCTTTCAGGGAAGAGTGGATAGAAAGATAAGATCGTATATTAGGTAATGAGGTGAATAGAAACAGAAAAACCCAGGATTCTGGGGGTGAAGAAAGGGCATAACTTTGTAGCAGAAAAGATGCATCTTTTGAAGAACAGTTTCTATTCAGCAGCCAATACTTCTTTGTTTATTTCTTTTTTTGTCATCCACTATGAATAGCAAAGCAGAGGCAGGTACTAAGTTCATCTGGCAAGAAAAGAGTCACATATTTCTCTGATTAATAGCTGATTTACCAGAACATAAAAGTATGGGTCAGCCAAACCAGTTCATAATCATGTGTTGAATTAAAAAATCAACATATTTTGGCTTAATTTTCTTTGGAGTGAGGAGGTGAAATATTCTGGAAAGAAATCAATGACCATTTTTAGACAAAATAAAAGTCTGATTGCCATCACGTGGTAATCAGACCTGGGATTATCTTCCCCTTTTCACTACCAGTAAGAACTGTCGTCTGTCAGTACCTCAGTAGGCACTGACAGACCTGTTGTATAGTGTTTGAATATCTTCTTTCAGTAACTAGGGAGAGCTAAAACCAGTCCATCTGTTGCTGCACTTACACAGACTGGGAGAAAAATAGGCAAGAACATTGAAACTCATCTCTCAAGATTAAGACCAAGAGAGCTGGCATTCTCATGTGGAGAATCATGTTTTTTTTAACATGTTTTAATAGTTCATTAGAGTCAAAATATAAGACAAGAGACTTCTAGTAGTTAGCACACTCATTTGGGAAGGAGGGTCATGGATTCCAGCCCACATTTCAGTCACAAACAGGTTTTTTTCCCCAGTGACTGCTTTATGTAAAATTCAAATATATCTTTAGTTCAGAGAGCAGGGATTTTGCTCTCTCAGATGAGTGGTCGAATGTTTGGGAGATATGTTGTCACAGTTTTCTGATTTATAATCCCTTACCTTACTCTGGATGAATGACACAGAAGAACTTTAGTGTCTTCACATTAGGTTAAATAAATTTAAGTAAAGGCTTAATTTTAGTTAGACAAAGTTTTTGATGGCTCTAGGCTTTTGATGGCCTTCCTATCCCATCTTAGGATAGGAAAGACATTCTGGAACACCTGAGTAATGAAGGAATATGCTGGTGGATGGCAATTGAAATATTGTTAACTCTTGACTACACACAGACACCCAGAATTACAACTTCAGGTGCCGGAAAACCCCAAGTGTTTATAAGTTAAAAATCTGTATGTTCTAAGGAGCTTCAGGTCTATGCAACATTAGAACAAAGATTTTTAGAATGAAAAGGTAGTTAAATTTAATTATAGTGCCAGACATTAATTTGAGGATTTGAATTAAAGTGATTGGGAACTTTCATGACACCTAAAAGGACTGAAAAGAAATCCACCAACTCCTACAGGCTTCACTCTTTTTTGCCTGAAAAAAGGCTCACAGGAGAGCAGTAGATCAAGGCAGATGTGTTGATCAGAAGCCTTGGGTTTAGTAGATGCCTTCCCTACATTCCCTTTGTTAGGTATTTAAACATGAATAATTAAACACTCTCTAACAGTGAATGAGAAACTCATGTTGCTCCAGGGGAGGTTTAGATCGGATATTAGGAAAAATTTCTTCACAGAAAGAATTGTCAAGCACTAGGAAAAGCTGCCCAGGGAAGTGGTGAAGTCAGCATCCTTGGACATTATGTAACAAACAGGTAGATGTGGCACTTAGGGACATGGTTTAGTGGTGTACCTGGCAGTGGTGGGTTAATGGTCAGACTCAATGACCTTAGAAGCCTTTTCCAATTTTAATTAATTTATGATCCTGTATAATTTCCAAGCAGTTTAAAGAGGTAGCAACAGTAACAAAAGTTAAAGGGAATATTTGCCAGATGAAGATGGAATTTTCAGCACAATGTTCTTCCACGTCCGAAGAATCCCTCTTCAATGCTGTGCAGGGCTTGATGATTTCCATATCAGCTGCAGAAAGTTTCTCCCTATGTGAAAATGTCAGCAAATCTAAAATGTATGCAGAATTAGAAACCAGGTTGATGAGAACTGAAAATGTGGTTGGGCGTGGCGACAGCTTCCAAATCCACTCTGCGCTCGTAAATTTTACATTGCTATTTTTAAAGGTTGTTTATGCTAACACATTTTTTTTAATTGGAACTTGACCAGATTGTGCATATTTTATGATGCCGTCACTTTCCAGAATATCATTCATAGTTTCTTTTTTTCTAGCATTTACAAAATTTAATGACTTTCTTCCTATAAAAGATATAGGCATCTGCATTTTTTTGAAATACAATCAGTTTAAGCTGTTTAAAAACAGGAGGGGGGAACATCCTGCTTGATAGTTTACCAATAAAAATGAGGAAAGATATAAAAAACAACGGGAACAGACACCCCCTACTTCTAGCCTAAGATTTCTGCAAAGCAGAATGAAGTGTTTTTCTGCTTGGAATGAAAATGCAGATATAAGAATGACAGGATAAAGAAGGCTCGAAGTTTTCCAGTGAAATTGCACTTATTTAAAAAATGAGATATCATTGATCCCCATTGTTCAAAAACTCTGGGGGCAAATGGGCTATTATACCATTGTGAAAGAAAGTTAAAATTCCTGGAGGAGCAGGATCTCCAGGATTTTCAGAACTCTGGTACTTCAGCTGTAGGGGAAATATTACTGCAGTTTTCTTACAACAATTAGAAGAACACACTTTTACTCACTCATTGGGCTGATATTATACTGATATTTAGCTGACCTAGATTTTTCTTAATTAATTAATTTATTTGCATAGGGTTGAATATGAAAACTGATCTTACAGCTCAACTTCAATCCATCCTGTTCAACCTCCCTAAGGAGAGATCAAATGATCCAGTGCTCTGAGCACTGATTTGTTATAAATACACTTCCCTGAAACCTTGAGTGGATAACTCACATGACTCTCTCAGTGCAAAATGCAAAATGGAGGTTCTGCATTTCTACACCCCATGTGGAAATTCAGCCTAATTAACTGGGTAAAAAAAAAAAATACTCAGTTTATTACTTACTGCAAATTCCTCTTTAAAATCCCATTTGAGCGCATCTTCAAAACCAGTCACTGAAAAGCATGAAACCTTGTCTTGTTTTACTCCTTCAAAAGCATCCGATAATTTCTTTAGAACAGTATCATGTACTGATATTGTATTAGACTTAAAACTTTTCAGTAAATTATTTTCTCTGCCTTCATTTAAATGAGAGTTTGAGTTATCAATTTTTCTCATATATTTTTACTACTTCTGAAGCTTAGATCAATGTGTCTTTCTTTTTAAACAGCTGTCCCTGTACCCAATTGACCTTCCTACAAAGACTTTCTTTGTTCATATGAATTTCTTATTTTTTTCTTTTTCTTTTCTTCATCTTTTTTTTTAAATGAACCTAAAGGTAATTGTGTTCATCACTGTGAGCTGAATTATAATAACCACTTTTGATAACAGTGCTTTGTACAATGGAAACCACTTGATGATGATCTGATATAAAAATAAACCTAGGAGAATAGATTGACTGAGGAACAGTATCCCAGAATATACACTATAACACTCGTGAGAGAAATGGGACAGTGGTAATATGAAAGACAGAACTCCTTTGACCTGCTGAAGTTCTACTGTGCTACAGCATAACACAGACAACCTTATAATTGTCCAGCCTTTAGTAGTACAAGGAGTCCAAAAACTGTAAAAACTAGAGAGAAAGAGGGAGCCAACCTGACTAAGATCGGCAATGTAGAAAGCAAACCAGAAATTTTTGCCCCAAATTGGAGAAAGAGATACTGTCTATTGTCTTGACTTTTGTCTCTATTTAGAAAAAGTTTAGAATCTGTGCATCTTCAAAGCACAGATTCTGATTTTGTTGGTTTGTTTGCTGCAATCCAGCAGGAAATTATTCCTATACTGATTTTCCTATTTCAGTCCCAGGTATTAAAGAAGATTATAATTTTAACTTTTGGAAGCTTTCAGAAAATCAGTGGTGTTTTAGAAACACTTTTCACAGGGTTATGTTTTGTTTTGCTATGTGTCTTCATAGCAAGGGATCTTATCCTAATGTCTTGCCTTAAGAAAATCAGAAATTTCTCAACTGGATACTCCCCTCAGCTGCATGGTGCAAATATATCCAGCAGAAGAGAGTTGGAGAGGTCCTTTCAGTACCCTTCAGAGTAACTCTTGCTGTCATTAAGGGCACACTGTGGCTGCACTCTTTAACATTATGGACTCTGAGACCCTGGGCAGGTCATTGATTTAAACCCTGACTGCGCAGGCAAAGGCAGGTGCAGCCACAGTGTCCATGTCAAGCAGTGGGAGGCAGAAGGGAAGTTACAGCCACTGTGAATCTGCCTTTGGATAGAACTGAAAGACAGAAAGAATAGGATCATAAAGATAACCAGCTATCTGTTCTGTGCTGTTTGCTGTTGCTGCTATCCTTTCAGCTGTGGGGCAAAATACTGGGAGCTCTATAGATTTATCCCTTTCCCTGTCTTTTGGCTCCTCTACCAGAGTATTTAGCAACTATTTCCTATAGTTTGGAGAATTTTCTGCCATTGGTCATGACTGAGTCATAAAGAATATTCCTCTTACATATAGGCATGGTCATAACAAGCACAAGAATTATTTGTAGTATCTGTAAGGTACCATTCAAAATTAATTTCCTTATAGAGACCTTTAATGTTTGGAGGTTTGGGGTTTTTTATTATTTCAGTACAATCTGATGTCTTAACACTTCTGAGAGTCTTGGCCTGAGAGGCTTTCAGCTTTTTATCTCCACACAAGCCCCGTAAGCCCACTGGACTCCCAGGGGGTGACCCTGCAATAGCATTCCTTATTGAAAGGAATGTGATCCCCAGGACAGAAGGCAACCTGTTTCCTTGGGCACAAGTACACGTACACTTGTGATATTCCTGTACACAGGCAATAAGTCAGGGTGAAAAGTGGACCATGCTGATAGGAAATATGCCTCAGACTCCTTTCTGAGAGCAGTGTCTCAAAGTTCAGACAGTGATTCTGTGTTTAAGCAGAGCTGCATGTTGTTAGATGTCAGACTCTTGAACATGCTCTTGGCTCTGTGTATGATTCGCAAAGGCAGCTGGAAGAAAGCATCAGAAATCAGAAGAAAAGTCTACACCATAATAGAAGAGTGTCCTTAAGTCATGTGCCCTTGGAAATGCAACTTCTTCATTCCTCTGTGAGAGATTATATGTTCCCAGACTTTGTACCACGTCACCTCTGCAGAGGGTATAACGCCAATAGAATCAGCCTTTTATATTCTCAAAGAAAGGTCAGCATATGCTTTTATAAACCTTGAAAACATCCCTTTTGCACTTTCTAATAATCAAATGTGTTGAAAGAACCAATCAATTCAACGTAAACATTTCATGTGCAGCAGTGTATAGTCACGCAGGACGATGCATAATGAAAAGCTCCAAAATAAAGAATGGACAAAAGTACATCCCTATTAAAAGCATAGATTTATTGACCTATTGATGTGTTTAAAAGGTCTCTGCTCTGAAACTAGGCTATATGTAAATAAGAACAATTGAAAGCAAAGGACAAATTCACAGGAAGAATGGAAACTATATGAATCATTCAGGCTTTCTGTAGCAGGACTTAGGAATTATTTTTAACCTATGCTTGTCTCGAATTCTGAATTCTTTTGGTATGATAGAAAAAAGCCTGTTTCCACAAAAACAATTCTAAATTAAAAGGCTGTGTCTTAATACTGCTGACTGGCTTATTTTTAAAACATAAACATTTTAAAGGACAGGAATATAAGAATTTATGGCAGCCATTTTTTAAACACTAGGAATAAAAAACAATGCCACATTAATATTTAAAGTGAATATTGAATAGAACTATACTCATTCCTTTAAAAAAAAAATACAGTCAAACCAAACTAAACAACATCATAGTACTCTTATTTTTAAACTCTTTTTATTCATTCAAGTCCATAAATTTTCTTTCTTTTTTCTTACAAAGTGTACTTTCCATTCAACCCTTTAGACATAAAAATAATTCCTCAAGTGTACTGTTATGATTTCTCTCTCTATTCAGGAAATAATATTGAAGAAAATATCTCTTTATATACATACTCAAGTGTACATGCCTATTTATAACTGACACCAACTCTTCTGTGGACATCATTGCCTCAAGATAACTTGGGAAGCAAAACTTTGGGAAAATCATAGGATGCTGACAAATTTTCTCTGGGAAATCTCTCAGTGCTTATGGCTCTGCCCTGCTTGGAAGTTCACCTTGCACCCACGAAGCAACAACAGCACCCTGACACACCCAGTAAAAGAAAAATACACTCTTCCCTGCAGTGTTCCAGGCTGAAAGTGTTTCTTCTAATATGAATGAAGATGCCAGCCTTCCAATGGTACAGCGGAAGTTTAATCACACCTAGACTTTTGCCAGTCTTTTCCTAGGTCTGGGAGCAGGGAAGATATCTAGAGGAGCAGATAGCAAGAGACAGTAGTATCTGAAACCACTGAAGCAAGGACTTGAAGATCTTATCTCAGACAGTCTTCATATACTGTATATACAAAGAAACTACACGAAATTAAATTAAATGGGGCAGGAATGAGGTGGAAGTAGAGGTTCCTCGATGGATTTCACACACATAACCTTTGTGTTTTGCTACTAAATTTTTCATTGAAACTAATGGAGGCTCAGACAGCTAAATATATCTCCAAATCTGATATATAGACTAAGATGCTTCAGTGCATAAAGCAATGGGATTAGGAAGAAATAGAAATGCACACATCATTAAAGAGTCACTGGTGTTGGTGAAAAGATAGAAAGCTTTGAACAGTACCCACTGAAGATAAACAACAACTTGGTGGTCCAAAACATATTCTTTGGGGAAAGACTGTTAATTTGGGAAAGCCAACTTGAAAGTAATATATTTGGGGAGTACCAATTTATCCTGGTGTTTCACTTAGAGTATCTTTCCAGTGCCTTGATTCCGCCAAACAGAATTTTTACAGCATTCTCAGTTGACAGAAGACAAACTTGTTGGGTCATTAGAGTTTTCGCATCAGCCCAAGAGAAAAAAGAGAAAAAGTGGAGGGAGAATGTCAAAAGACATCATGCTGAGCTATTATTAAAATTGTTCCGACAGATTAGCAAGGTACTACAAATGGAAGGAGAAATGTACCAAATATTGTTCAACTTTCAGACAGAATATTCTGGGTGAAATTAGAAAATGTGGAAGAGCATTAGGTTATGGTTTTGTTTTCGTTTTTATTTAATGTACTATTTGCTATGGAGTTCAGCAAATTTAATTTGCTTGTCTGTTGACATCCACTTACTTGCTCTCAGTCAGACACATTCAAACAAAACAAAAGTGTCAGATGCCATCACCAACATCACTGGAGTTATACCATCTTAATCAGATATCCATAAAGTACTTCTAATTTAGGCAAAGCAAGAACCCTTGGAAAGGGAGAAATAACATAGTATCGAATTCTTTCCAACCAGTTTTGAAAATAAAAAGCTTTCAGAACTTCATTCCATGTTTACTATCAAAGTATTTTCTTCAGCAATCACTTACAGGTCAACCAAGTGATCCTTATATCCTTATATCACAAACCATTTTCTTATAAACTTTAGATAAGTGTAAAATGGTTAATAGCTCAATGAGCTTGGAATGCATCAAATTAATCTGTTAATGAATGTGTAAAATCAGAATCAGGTGACCACAGCTTACAAGATTAATTTCTTTTGGGCTTCTCTTTTTGGAACCCCTTTGTGCAACATCTAATAAAGTAAGGCATAAGGTCAAAGTCACTGGTATGGGAAAGCTTAACGTCAATTGGAAAAGAAAGCTAAACAAATATTTTGATAATGAAAACTGAGAAGTAAGAGCAAGCCTTTGAGCACATGAGATCTGCAGAAGAAGGATACTTGTTAGTGTAATAAAGTTGATTTCTTCTGCTATAAATCTTTGTCATTGACTACAACAAGCACAAAGATACCTTTACTCCTAAACATGTTACCATATATTTCATACTGAGAGCCATGGTGATAGTCCCCTGTAACTTTTAAAGAAAATGAGCAAGAATGTAACTTAGGAAAGGTGAAGTTTAGAAATGGTTTTCACAAAACAATTAAGGGAAAAATCACCTTCAAAATCCAGACATATTATCCTGTTTGATGAGCTAACTCATCTGAAAAAAAGAGAAATTTTTCCCAGAAATGATAGGAACATAAAACTGAAGAAGGCAGCCCTAGATCCAAAGACATTTCCAGCTCTAGAAGAGCTGGTAAAGGTGCCGTGATTCAGTAATCACTTTCTGACTTTTCTACTTGAAAGGTGGACTGAATGCTGAGACACAAGACAGTGTTTCAGCACACTCATTTATTTTTTTCTGGAGTATGGGTTCAGCTGCCCTTTGTCCATTCATGTTACTCATGCTCAACTTTTGTGCATTATGCTGCTAGGCAGGAATCTGCTTTGCTATGTAAGTATCAAAGAAATTTCCACTAAAACCAGCTAATGTTGTTCCTCTTAGAAATTAACACATCAGACTCTGGCCCATATGATCAAGGAAAATGTCTCTTTAAAGAGTCTTGCTAGTGCTGTTTTATTTTGCAAAGCATGACCCCCAAATCTATGTTTACGTGATATAAGAGAATGGCTCTGAAGGTAATAGATTTTGCCTTTTAAAATAATTTGTGTTACAAAAAAATGCATTTAAGTGGAAATAGATCTAACATAATACACATCTTAAAAAGCTGCCTCAAAATATATTTACCTGGCAGAACAGCTGTTCTGGTCTCCTGAGTAAATAATTAAATGTTTTAAAAGAACTGCACATATACATATTTACCTGAAAGAGTGGAACAAATGCAGACAATCTTTTTTATCATACTTGGAATACATAAAAATTATTTCTGCAAGGACATGAGTCAATATGGTCCTCCTGATTTTGTAAACCTGTCCTGAGGGGCTTTTCTGACAAAAAAAAAAAAAAACACCCCCCCCCCCCGGAAAAATCCAAAACAAAATCAAAACCAACCAACCAACTAAACAAACAAAACACACTAGAAAGACCTAAAAACCCCACTACCACCAACAAAAAAACCAAACCCCAAACACAACCCCCCCCCAAAACCACCAAAGAGGAAAATCATCCATAAGCAACACCAAAACCACCAAGAAAACCCCAAAGGCATTATGAAGAAAGAATTATTTTTATGGCAATTTTGAGATCTTGTTTTTCGAGAATAATGGTGGGAAATTCAAAATAGTGAGAATATTCTGATTTAACCCTCTGAAATTAATATTCTAATTTTTGTCACTGATGCGTTTTCTCCTGTGTACAGATATTTTCTCAGTTTGATTTAGTAACCTAGTTGTTTTCAGTTCAAGAAAGGTGGGAACACAAGCCGGAAAAATAATATGGAAAGCCTTTGTGTAGCCTGTGAGGCTTCTGGATAGTCTGGAAATGAGGAACATAATTCCAGCCTCACGGCCACAGCATTGCAGGGGGGACTGGCCCAGATCTCCAGGCTGAACCTGCAGAGGCAGCAACATCAAAACACAGCTATGTGTGTGTGTGTGCCGTGCATGGGAGCTGTCCACACAACAGCAGGAGCTGGGAAAGAGGCTCAGCTTGATGGCTGCTGGTGTTCACCGACAGCTGGTTTCTGTAGGAGGCTGAGCTAGAAAATGTCATGTTTTATGAATCTGCCTCCTTCACTCTGACGATTCTGGTGAAAGACAAAAGCAGAGCAAATCCCTAGTGTTAGCAAAATAGAAGGCATTTCCAGTACTGATGAGTTGGCCTGAGGTCTGGTATCACACCTTATTTTTCAGCAGCCAGTATCAAGTATAGGAAGACGAATGGAAGAATAGAATCTATTTTGATCAGTATCAATTCTGTCTGCTTTGTTTCCTGCACTTTTTTCACTCTTGCAATATGTTTTACTCCATAAAAATGGTCCTCTTTACATATAAAAGGAGATCTCGGTTGCAACTATCAGGAAAAGTTTTTTTTCATATAGAGCAGCAGTGACTTTAACATAAGGAATAGAAAGGGACTTCCAATATTAACTTTGGTTTTCCACCATTTTTAAACCTATACAGAAATGATTAATTGTAGATGTCTACAATGCTGATATCACCTTAGAGGCTCTGCATAGTCAGTGAGCATTTCTAGGATGCAATTCATCTTCTACCAAAGTGGAGATTTAGAAGAGATCAGATGAATTGTGACCTGGAAGTGTGTATTGTTCTTCACCAAATATAATGGAAGATGAGTGAGTAGGTAAGATACTGATTTCTGTACCTCTGATGTCTAGATTTAGCTGCAAGCACGCCTGTCTCTTTCCTGGCCTGTGCAGGAGCAGACTCCATAGCTGCAACTCAATCCATCAGACTGCCGTGACTCACGTTGAACTGGAATTTGGCATGAATAAAGGTCGTAACAAAGTCACAGGAAATGACACTTTCAGACTAGCCACCTTTTCATTTTACAGGTATGCACACTGCTCTAAGTAGCATGTGTGAGTAAGAGAGCCTCTCTGTTTACCTAGGGAAGCATCAAGTCATTAAATCTGAAAAAGATGACAAACAGATGCAAGGGATTAATTCCAAACACGTCTGAAAGCCATTAACAATGCTACCTGAGCTTCTCTCACAAACCTGAGGAGAAGATGGTTATTTCTGCTGCATGTACCTTTTCGGTTGCTTAAGCAGTCACTGAGTTTCTGAAAACAAAAAACTGAATTTGTATATATTTTCTCAGGTGGAAATTCTGAAGAGTCCTTTTCACAAAATATAGGGTGATGCACTATTTTACTATATGTGAATTAAATCTCTGGCTTTCTGTATTGAAAAGATAAAACTGTCTTTGGCAGTGACATGTCTGTGAGCACACTGAGGGTACCAGAACATATGTATAGGTGTAATTGTGGCACCAGATTCCATTAGTTTCATCCATCCAGAACTACATGCCAGGATCTTCTCAGTCCTAAGGAGGAAATGTGACTGAAGAAACCATCACATTAAAAAAAAAAAAAAAAAAAAAAAAAAGTACTTCTAAGCGGCCTTATCCTCCCTGAACATTTCAATTCCATAAGACAGCTGGGATATATGAAGTAGTTGCTGATAAGATCTGCTGATAGAGAGCTCATATGAAAATAATAATTAAAATGCTTGAAAGAAGGGTTTCTCACTCGGTTATCTGCTTTACCCTTTATGTTCCAACCATTAAATAGAATCTCTTATATGCAGATCGTTTCTTAGATGTTCAGAGAAAAAGGAGGCTTGAATCATGAGCAGACATGGACTGTAAGAGTGCTTTAGCCTTATGAACTTTTCCTTGTTGATATGAGAAAGAACTGACCTGGTTTGTTTAATTATATGAGAGGATTTGAAGCTGAGAGAAGCCTCCAGAAGCCCAGAGTGAGATTCTGTCTCACAAATGGATTTGAAGAGGTTTCTGGATACTGTCTGTTATCAAGTGCAGTTTTAGCTGCCTCACTCTTACCCCTCTGTGTCCTCAAGAGCCTGTGACCATCTCAGGTGTCTAGCTGCCTCCAGACATTGCAGCAATGAGTTGGACATTGCCACCTCAAGAGTAGATTTTATTTACAGTTTGGACAATTCCTCTTCCCATGCTTCAGTCAGCATCTGGAAAGTGGTGACAGTAGCTCTTGCATTTTTTTCCCAGGAGTGGTAAAAAAAAGTTTAAAAAAATGCAGCTACAGTATCTTCCTAATTAAGCTGTTATGGAATATCTTCTCATTTCACTTACCCTGGTGTAAACCAAAAATAAATTACAGCTTCCTTAGTTTGTATCTGTATATGTTATCACTAGAAAATTAGTTTGGGAATCTTTATTTTAAATTCCAGTATGTTATTTTTTGTTTGTTTTTATAGGATTATGGTGAAACTGTTGATTAGAGGGGAGAGACTTTATTCAAACTGTTTGGAAGACAAGGAGGAAGGGCTATTGCACTGATGAAGCATAATCACATTAATACTTTATTGCTGTATTTGTCAATATATTAGTGCAATATTTTATTGTATACATTATTAAATGTTGCTGTTAAATATTTTATGCTGGTTTGTTCCATTTTTTTTTATTTTGACTGTGATAAATTTTGATCTCAAAGATCTTTTTTTCCTTTGGAGCAAGAAAAAATGATATCATTACATTAAAGAGAATTTATGAAATCTAAGTAAAACCTGGTAAATAAAAAAGGTGGTATTTTTCTGCCTCTTCTTAATCTTTCCCCTTCCCACCTGCTCTCTTTGTGTGAGTTCTCCATTATTTTTTCAGAAACTGGAGGGTTTATGACTTTAAAATCTGTATTGTTGGAGGCTGAGAACTCTTTGCCTTTTACAGTATCTCTACAAAACATCTGTAAGTCCTAAGCAACAAGCAGGAATTGGTTCAAGAAGGAACTATAGATGAATCACTAAGTAATACTGTCTACAGTTTGACATCCCAGGGGAGTGAAAAAAAAATGAATAAAAAAGCAATATACCAACCAAACTACTGAAAATAACATTGTAAGTATAAACTATTGAATGGAAAGTTGGGAGGAAAAGGAAAGAATACAGAAAGCAGGGTGATGCTAGCTCAGGAAGCCAGGAAATTAAATGCAAGACTTCTGAAGGTTCCCAGTACACACAGATCCTTAATAGGAATATTGTGCCTGCCTGCCACTTGAACCTTTGAAAACACCTTCCAGAAATCCTTTATCTCCATTTCATGCAGATGTGCCATAGCCATAACAGCCATTTTAACAGGGAAGGAAGGAAGGAGGTAAAATGTAGATCTCTGTGTAGAAAGCCTAATTAGGCACTGCTTCAGAAATGGAAATCCTGAGGAATCATGGCAAGAGGTCTAAATGCTTGGAGAAAATCTTGAGACATTTCATGTGAGGCTGAAAAAGAGAAAGTTAGGAGAAGAGGAGACTGAGGGGAGGCTTCATCACAGTTACAACTTCATAGTGAGGGCAAGAGGAGGGGCAGGAACTGATCTCTTCTCTCTGGTGACCACTGACAGTACCCAAGGGAACGCAGTTATGTCAGGGGAGACTGGAAGGAGATATCAGGAAAAGGCTCCTCTCCAGAGGGTGGTTGAGCACTGGAACAGGCTCCCCAGGGCAGTGGTCACACCACCAAGCCTGACAGAGTTCAAAAAGTGTTTGCACAATGCTCTCAGTCTCAGGTTGTGACTCTTGAGAAAAGTCCAGTGCAGAGTTAAGAGTTGGACTTGATGATCCTTGTGAGTCCCTTCTACCTCAGGTTTTTCTGAGATTCTGTGACTTCGCTTCTGGCTTTTCTACTGTTCTGTTACTGTCAGAACACAAAGTCTCCACCCTGTGCTGGCAGTCTTTGCCGCTGCCTAAGCATCCTGCTTAAGGGGGTTTGAGAAAAGCTCCCCAAGGAACATCTCCTGAGGCATCCATGTCTTCTGTCATTATTACTGTGAGGTGACTGCCTGGAAACTGAACAAACTGCTGCTTGAACAGTGGTTGTTCAATAATCACAGAATAAATGTTTAATAAATTTTGTAAGACCACGGACTTTGAATATACTTTCCCATCTTATGGGTGTTATTTTTCTGTCAGAGGAGCCACCCATCCCACCTATTTTCTCCAGGCTGTTTCATCTAATGAAGAATTTAAGGTAATTGATTTGGAATTTCCTTTCAGTCACGTGTGTGGACCATGGATTCTTTTGAAGATAAGCTGATAATTGGTCCTAAGGTAAAATACTAAATTTCTTCCTTTTGCAAATACTAGCTGTTCTGTCTCATCAATCTACAGCAGAACTTACCCATTTTTTTCCTATAAGGCCAGGGTATTTCCTCAAATCCCAGTGGAGTACTGTTTATGAGTGTGGTTTTTAATTGAAATCATGTTAGTAGATTGAACTGAGCTCTTGGTCATCCTTGACTGATTCTTCCTTCATCATCCAGAAAATCCTTTTTCATCTTCCACCATAATTATAATATGGCAACCCTATCTAACTTAGTTCATTTTACAATTAACTACTAATTATTGAGTTCTCTCTGACACCAATCTTTACCACAGCTCCATGCCTATATGTAAATTATTTTATTATTGACAGACTGACTGTAAAGCTCAACAGGATTTTTTTCTTTAGATTTTTGGATGAAAGACAGTTTATGTGAGTTTTTTCTTTGTCAATGCCTAGATTCACATAAGCTTGTATAGCTGTTATTTGTGTGCATACATAGGTACAAGCACTCCCATACATACATAGGAAAAAATGCTTTGTTTGCTGATGGTTGTGTCTTATTATTTAAATTTGCATTTTGTTTTGTTGCTGTGACATTTTTGCATTCCATAATACCTTGGAGGGATGATGGAAGGGTGGGTGTTTGTTTTTTCCTCTCAAGGGAGAAAAAATTTTCCACATGAAACTTTAATGTTTTAGCTTAAATGAATGTAAGTGTAGTAAACAGTCATTAATGCCATGGAAATTTTTGTTAAAGTTATGTCAATGCTATTCTTTGGCAGTTAGATATGCAAAGAAGAAAGCTTGGTTTTCAAGACTGCAACAAGGCAGAGAGGTTAGGGCAGCCACTTTCTAGATGCACACAGTGATACCTGCTCTTCTCTGGAACAGTCAGAGCAGCCACAGGAAAACACGACATCATACCAGACTGCTCTAGGGGACGCTTGCATGTGAGAAATAGTGATTGCCACCTCTGTATCAGTCAGGTAACTCTTACGTCTCACATCAGGTTTACATTTCCCTGTGTAAGTAGAGTGATGAGGGTCATGCTCCAAGTTTTATTCCGTGATTCCTGGACTAGATACAGTGCTCAGCATCCTGAGCGAGGGACAGGACACTCAGCTGCAGTTATCAGTGACTCACCTTCCTTTGGCTCTGGCAACAGAGGCTTGTAATTTTGGGGCTGGACACTCTGAGCTCTGTTTCTGCTGAGATATTAATGGCTGAGGATAATACAAAGTGTATTGGCAGCTGCAGCATTGCTGAAGATCATCAGTTAGTTAATCACAGTGTATGCAGTGTAACAACTCCATCCTATTAGCAGCATGTTGTGGGATTTTTTTGCAAGAAGATTTAGAGTTTCTAAATGACATTTGGTCCTGCATGCCAAGTGCTGTATTTTCCCAAACCAATAGGCAATCCCTGCCCCAAAAAGCTTAGACCCTGATCCACAGAGGTAATTCAGCTCTTACTTTCTAGTCCATCAAGATAAATTACCTTGATTTACCTTTGTGAATCTGGGCCCCAGAGTTGAAAGAAACAAAGCATAATAGGAGAGAAAGAGTGACTGTCCCCATGTTGCACAAAAGCACAGAGAAATGGATTTGCCCAAGGTCATGAAGGGCACAACAGGAACAGAATTCAGGTCTCTGAGTCCCAATCTAACATATTAACTACAGATTCTGCTTTCTTCCCCTCTGTGCTTTTATACTTTCATGCATGGTACAGAAAAGACCAAGTGCCATGTATTATTGAACCAATCTCTCCTTTTTTAAGTTCCTGAATTTCTGCTGCAAAGGTGCTTAGCAGGAAATTAATCAAGGGTAAAAGGGAAAAAAAAAAGAAATAAATTAAAGAAATCTATAAATGTATTTCCAGCAATTTGCAACTAGAAAGTTAGATCAATACAATATGAATCAGAAAATACAATAGGAAAACAAACAAAAAAGACCTCTAAGTTAAAGAGTGTCATACTTACATTCCCACTGTGTTAAGCCCTTTAGAAAAATTCTCCTCATCTGTATTATTTCCACTCTATTTCACTTTAAAGACAAATCTCATAATTTCCACTTTTACATATGCCAACCCCCAAACCAATTTCCATAAGGTTTATTCTTCCTGGACCATGCCCTTGTAAGACCCACCCCCCTCACCTTTTGAAAGCTGTTCTGGAATTTGGGAATTTGTTTCTCATATTTCCTTTTTTTTCTTTGGTTTTTTTTTTTTTTTTTTTTTTTTTTTTTTTTTTTTTTTTTTTATTTTTAGGTTTTTTTATTATTATTATTTAAGGATCATAAAGTGTAAGTCAGGTTGCTGCATTTTCAGAGACAGATGAAGCAAAGTGCTCCACTGGGAGTATTCAGCCCCAGTGCCTTGCTGTATTACGGCATATGGAGTTGCGTCTCCAGGCGCTGACATTAGCAGTCCTGCTTCAGGTAACTCATTTAGCTTTGGTGTCATTTTACAATAAATATACCATCCACCGACACAAATTAGACAGCTATTGAGATTAATTTTGAGGGACTATCGGCAACATCTTAAATCAAAAATCATTCTTTATTAGCATGCTTGGCTGTACAGTGCTCTCTTTACCCCTTCCCCCCTCCCTTCCCTGCCACAAGAATAAATGAGCCCCCATGGTTGACACAGCGCATCAAGTGTTTTATAATAGTCTAATTGTAGCTAATGGTTTGTGCAGCTAATTAAGGCCCTATGAATTACAGTAATCAGTCAGCCTCATCTTCTAAACCAGATAGTTCTATTCAAGCGTCCCTTTAGGAAGAAACAAAAAAAAAAAAAAAAAAAAAAAAAAAAACCAAG